>JANAVB010023513.1:0-47977 GCA_029216955.1 Iris pallida | reverse complement strand
AAATCACTTCTCCCTACTTCTATGGAAATTTTGTTATGGGCTAATTTATCAGGTCTTATTGTTATATTGGGTGGCATTAGAAGAGAGCTCGGCGACCTGTGGAACTGTGGAAGTCAAAAGTGTAGCCATGCTACATTTGGAGAAGCCTGACTGATCTAGTAGATCTTGCTGTAGATAGCTCGTCTAACCTGATGATATTTTGATACAATTCTCAAAGAGACTCTGTAGAAATCTGTGCTGGATGCCGAAAGTTATCAAGTTCAACTGATGATGCACAAAGCATGCTCAGTCAGGAAGCCATGAGCAAGTTAACCATCATTACAATGTATCTCCGAGGTAATATTAATTTTATTTTGATATCCCTCAGAGGATCTACAGTTCTATCTACCTGAATAGGACAAGTCATCATGTGTAACTGTAATCATTTTGAAAATTTCCTCAGTTAAATAAAATGTTCAGAAAATAATTCAAGCATACTCGTTCTTCATTCCCTTCTCAAACTTACTCATATGTGGTTTTTCTGTTGTAGGAAGCAGTTTTGGACACATCCGGATCGAGCCATTTCAAAGGCTTATGACAAGACTGACAACGCAATTCTTTCTCACAGTCCAGATTTGGGACGTGGCGGATCAACTGATGTTACTCCGACAAGTGCCCAACATGTCCATGGAAGGTTTAACTCGTTTATGTGACATTTGAGGGTTGTTTATTTGTATCTCCGGCATAATAAATGTGATTGTCTAGCACTGCCCCTTCTGTTTTAGAATTTCGTCAGTTAACTAAGAAGATACAGTTGTTTGTTGTGAATTGTGTATGTAATTGTTATTTTCCTATGGAAGGTTATCATTTACATTCATTAACTTATCTTTCTTTGGAAGCATAATTGAATAATGCATTCTGAAATACTGCCATTTATGATGGAGGCAAAGTAAATTACTTTTGTTGTGAAGTAGGTTGTATATAGGATTATGGTAAATATATCCAAAATTTTTTCCTAAAATGAAAGTTTCTGTCACGTTTATATCCGTTACAATTATGGGAGAAAAAAAATGAACTTGAATTAACTGTTGTAACGTTCATAACTGTTACAAAAGTTAACTATTTTGTAACGGTTATAACTGTTACAAGATCCGTCACAAAAATAAAATTTTGTCACGGTTAAAACCGTGACAAAAATTGTTACAAAAATTTGTCACGCCCAATCGGTCACGGTTATTACCGTGACGAATTTTTTTTGTCATGGTAATAACCGTTACAAATCACCTGTTTTCGTGTAGTCGATGAGAAGGTATTGACCCTTGTTGGGGTCCGGATACCATATTGGATTCATAGCACGGAAAGATACGTCACCGTGAATTAGTTTACCATCTCCTGTCCTTGTTTGGTTGGGGGGATGGTACGCTAGTTCAATAGGTGCGTGTTGGACCATGTTATAATTCAATTGACTTATTTATTTGAGCAATATTTATTCAGTTTATATGGCATGATATTATGTGTCTTGTTACGTCCCTCTGAGGACCTGGTTATCTCTCCAGGTGTGTGCTCTTGTCTTTCGCAGGTGCTCTAGCTCTAGCTGTGACCATCTCTATTTCTTCGAGGATGATTGCACTTAGATCGTCTTCGCTTCGCTCGCCAAACTCATTTTATTTACATATATTCCTTATTTTGTTGGTAGTGGATTTGTCTCCGCCCAACTACATGTACCAATGAAAATTCCTAGTTGATTATATGATATCTTTTATTTATTTATTTTGTGTGGATGAGATTAGCTATGGTTCTACTGCATTTTATAGCTTACGTATATTTTTATACGGCTGGCATGTCTACGTTCCTAGTCCTACGTATTTCGGGACTGGGGCGTTACATAAACTACTCTTATGGATGGAACTTTTTCTGCACACGAGCACCAGTTCCAGTCGACTCCCTTGGTGTGCAATTTAAAGATATAGGTCAAGAGAGGACGGGGCTTCCTGTGCCTGTCTTTAATTGGCTGATATGCATCAGACCATCACATTTGATGTATAGGATTGAGGACAGCTTTTTTCGAATCGTACATGCCCAGTCGGTTCGCTCGTCAATTCGGGTATGACCAACTTTACGTTGGTAATCCCTCCACTGCCTTCAACTATTATGAGAAGTTAGTTGATGGTGCAAGGGCATGGAGATATTTCATCGCTGGATGTACTGGTGCTAAATTTCGTGTGTCAACCGCCACCAGTACAACTGAGCTACGAATGCTTCATTCGTATGCTCATTTTTATACTTCCATCCGTTCCTTTGCAAATGACTACAACATGATGGGAAGTCTCCGATGGGTTAAGGAAGGAAACGTCGAAGAACCAGTTAGGGTACCTTCGGACATACCCGATGATGCTGCTGTTCCAGATGAATATCTGGAAGTGATCCCCACGGGTTTAGAGGAGGCACCAGCAGGAGCAATTAAAATTTCTACCTCTAGGAAGCGTAAATTCGACACAGCGGTTGCTGCCCGAGAGTAGAAGAAAAGGTCACTGTTAAAGGGCCTTCCAGACAGAGGGCTGCTACTCCAGAAAGCGAAACTCCAGTCGAGGAAGCTCAAAACATTGCATCTTCTTCAGCTCATCCTGGAGAAGGGTCTTCAGCATCCCAATCAGCAGCAGCAACAGAAACTATGGGGCTCCTATCCCGGACGTCTCAGCACTTTGATGCATCTCACTTCGCCACAAAAGGCGCAAGCTATCGAAGACACTGCCACACTCACATTGTAGATCTGGAACCCATCCCTCGGATGAACAGGCTCTTGATTTAGAAGATGATGACTGGGATCAAGATTATGACGAACTCTTGGCACGTCCTGCACTACTCCAAGTAAATATAAATTACATAAAATCTATACAAAATTTTGTATTATGATTTTGTATATTTGTTACGCCCAGAACCAGAATACTGGAGAGCGGGGGCAGACATAGCCAGCTACGTATATGAAATGGAATCCATCTCGCTATATGGTCACGGCTGTCTAGATACATGAGGGTTTATCTACAAGCCAACAGTTTCTTAAGGTCAAGAACAAGCCTAGTGTCTCAATCACAAGCAAGTAAGTAACTGTTACAAGGTGTATGATCATTAATATACAATAGTAAGGCGTCCCAAATATTACATATTCAGCTGATCATGAAGCTAGTCGTTACAAAATGTTAGGACTAGCAAGAGTTTAGTCATACATGATCAACCCTAGGATCTGTTAATCATGTTACAGCCCGTAGGCAGACAGTAAGTGCAATCGAGCTAAACAGGTGCTCGTCGGCTAAACGCCTCAAAAGAATATTTTTACAATAGAGTGGGGGAGCCAAAAATAACCCACTCGTTGCCAGGATTCCTTCTAGTGTTCACCATCTGGCAGAAAGGTCGGTAGATCCTCTGGAGCTGCTCCGAAATCTAGCCACACAAAACCAGCTGGGTCAGACCCCAGAAAGAGCAAGTGCCACAAAGGAGGCTTCACTTAAGAACTAAAACCAGCAATCAGCACAAGATATAAATAAAAGTAAGAACTGGAAATAAAGAAAATACACCAGGATGATATACGACGAGATAACCATGGAACTATTCAGATAACCAGGTTACAACCCGTAAACCAAACAGGGACCGGGGTTGTAACCCTTCGTCTGAACAGAACTTGGAATTCTCACCATTTATCGGAAAAATAAATGCAAGCATTCTGGTCATTCAATAATCTGGAACAGGATCAGGGCAAGACTAGACTGGTTAGACTCCGTCCAATCACTTCACGGCCAAGCAAGAATTACGGCTTGATACTTTAACTAACTAGGGTTGTCATAAGCCTAATTACTAACAAGATGCAGTGAGATTATTCCACAGCCACAAGCCCTGCAGACCATTCAGGTTCCCCGGGTTAAAAGATTAGAGTTGAATTCAGGTGGGTACATCGTCCAGGAAACGAATGTACCCTTAGGTAGCTTGAAGGGTGCAACACATGACAGTGTGCTGGAAATGTGCCCTACTCGACGGCAGGCTACAGATCCCAAGGCGTGCCCAGGTAACGGGATTGCCTGTAGCTGGGAAATCTCTTCATGACTAATGTATTAATCTAGTTATTAATCCTTAGTTTATTTCAATAGGTACTCCTGACCGTGGTACTCAGGAGTCCCACCCTAGACATGATGCAAGACAGGACTGGTTTATTTATACAAGCACAATCGCCCACGGTGTCCAGGTTATTATAAAGGTCATGTCATGTCAGGTAGCCGTCGCAACAGCTATTCGAGATAATCATGTCAGGTTATCAGGTCAAGTGTACTTGTCAGGAGTGCGCCACGACGGGCCACTATCAGGTCATGCCAGGTTACTCATGTCAGGAGTGCACCACTACGGGTCACTATCGTGTCAGGCTCAGTTATCAATTCCAAACATATTACATAAATTCGTGGGTAGAATGAAATTCTCTACAACATGGAACCATCAAAACTTGAAAACAAAGAAGTTTGATAGATCAAAACCACCAAAATCCGAAAATAACTAATTTCTAGATCTACAAGAATTAAAGCCTCAAAATGGAAAATGACAAGTTCTAATGTGGTTTAGAATCATGAGGAGAAGCTAATGAAACCATCAAAAGGAGTTCTCTTGTGGAAGCAAGTTGCACTTGCCTATGGTGTTCTTGGTTGGTGGAGAAGAGTAATGGTGGGGGAAGGAGAAGTAAATGAGAATTATGGAGGAGAGAGAAGGTTGGTGGGATAATAAAGAGGGAGGTTGTGGTAGAAATGAAGGAGAAGCATAGGCTAAGGTGCTCCACCCTTGGCCCATGATAAACAAAGCATTGGGCCGGCCGAACCAAGCCAACCCAAACCGAGAGTTAAACCAAGCCGAGAGCTAAACAAGGAATCATGCAATACAGAATAAAATACGTATACGTATCCCAAAATACGTAATACGAAAATAGGCATTATAATATTAACTTATTTTGCTTAATCTATGTAGGTGCCATTGCTGCAGTAAAGCCCGTGGCTCCTCTTCCTCCTCAAGAAACTATTCATGAAGAAAACATAGAGTCTGAAGAAGAGAGTTCTTCTTCAAAAGAAGATTCTTTCTAAAGAAGGTTCTCCATCTATGGAGATACCAGAAGAACCTGTAGTGAAGGCCCACCAAGAATTGCCTTCTCTTGCTGAAGAAATAGAAGAAGAACCGGCTGCAGATGAAGAACCTGTTGCATATGAAGAACCAACTGTAACTGAAATACTGTCAGAGCTTGAAAGGCCTGCAGTCAGCAAAGGTGATGAAGACATTGTCAACCCATCAACCGAAGTCAGAGACATAGTAATAGCACCTTCAGCTATTACTACCAATCCGGTACATATTCTTGAGAAGACAGTGTCTGAACCTGAATCGGTTACAACAATCACCATTCCCACCGCAACAATCACCGTCACCGAAACTCAAGTAGTTTCAACTCCCGAAACGGCTGGAGGAATGATCCACAAAAGTGCTGAAGATATTGTCTCTAGAACTCCTGGGGATCAGTTAGCTATAGTAACAACAACTACAGCTTTAGCTCAACCTGCTACCAAGGCAACGACGACATCTGCTCCTAGTCTTCAGAAGAAGGATTTAGCAGATCTTGCTGCCACACCGAGCTCTAATGCAGAAATAAATCTTTAGTTGAGATTCGTACTGAAGCTTTCTATAAAACTTTAGCGGCCTTGATCAAGATGGTCCTGAAAAAGGGCCTCAATTATGAAAGCTTAAAGGCTGCGATTGCTCCCACCATTGGAATGTTGCTATGTTCAATGATGCTGAGAGAGCAGCAGCTCTGGAGAAAGTAGTAGAAGGACTTGAACAGCCTATCAAAGGAATATCTAAGGAGTGAAGTAAACCCTTGAAAGTCTCATCCAGACCGAGTATGATGCTTTATAGCTGAATACATCACTCGGGAGACTATTTTTAAGGTATCTCTCCAAGACTACAGTAGCAAAGTTGCCAAGGAGCGAGCTTTATTGAATGAAACTAAACCCCTGCTGGAGACACATAGAGAAGCCTATGAAACTTCAAACATGAGAATCTATCAACAAAATGATAGAATTCGTGAAGTTGAGGCAAATTTGCTCGATTAAAGGCAGAAAGAGAGCAGATGATTGCAACTCGAGACAAACATCTGGCACAGAGCACAATATTGGAAGAGAAGGTTGTGTGCTGAAGCTACCATAAAAACCCTTGATGATGCCAAGATAAGATGATAGCTGCTTTTTCCGAACTCTCGCATCTTTGTACTCCAGAGGCTCGTCGTACCATAGCTACTACAACTGTACTGAGTTCTGTGAGAGGCGTTTGGCAGAGCTGCAGAAAATGCTTGAAGATGTATCTGCTCCACCTTAGGAAATAAAGAATTTGTATTCTTCTTTTCATATCATCAATAAAGAATTTTGTATTCTGTTTTTTTTTTTTGCTGTAATATTTCAAATATACAATGAACGAAATTTTTTTTATGGTTGTGAGATAGAAAACAATTATCAGAGGTAATAATATGAACATGATAAGTTTTAAAACTCAACAAAGTAGATTATATCTATCCAGAGGTAATGTGGACATGATAGATAATAAATCTTGTTTTCTTTTTAGAGCATACAATACTATCAGAGGTGATATGAACATAACATAATAGATGTAATAACTCAAAGAAAATAGATTAATATCTATTCAGAGGTAATGTAGACATGATAGATGAATAAGGAAAAGAAGTGGATTTAAAATTTATTCAGAGGTAACGAAGACATAATAAATAATAAATCTTTTTCTTTCGGAATCAGTGGTAAGACAGAAAATCAAAATTCTCTTTTAGGAGAATAAATAAATCTTCAGCTTAACCAAACCTTGGTAGCTGGGGAATAAGGAAGAAATTCAAACGTAATATTTCTTCAAGAATTTGCCATTAATTGGCATCATAATCAAATCTCATTAGGTTTGATAACCTATAGGCACCATTGGAGAATACTGTCTCGACTCATAAGGACCCTCCCATTTAGCTTGGAATTTGTCTTTGCTCTTATGAGTCATAATCATAGGTCTTCGGACAGCTAAGACTAGCTCACCGACTTTGAATACCCTCTCTTTAACTTTACGGTTGAAAGCTCGAGATATGCGGGCTTGATATAGCTCGATGTTGTTGTGCTTGAAGACGCTTCTCGTCCAGTCCTTCAAGTTCTTGGAGTCGTAAGCGATCATTATTTTCAGAGGTTAGCTCGTTAGCAATGGCTATTCTAAGAGACATGATCTGGATTTCCAATGGAAGAACAACCTCGCATCCGTAAACCAGTGAGAATGGTGTAAAACCAGTGGGAGTTCGGACTGTTGTTCGATAAGCCCATAAACATTCTCCAAGTTTCTATTCCAATCACGTTATTAGAAGAGACAAACTTTTTGAGAAGTTTAATAATAGTTGTGTTGAAAGCTTCCGCTAAACCATCAGCAGTTGGATTATAAGTCGTAGAAGCTATGTTCTGGATACGATTCTTATCACAAAATCGATAAAACGCCTGACTGGCAAATTGTGGTCCATTATCATGGATTATCCTTCGGGGAACTCCGAAACGATAAATAACATGATGTTTGATGAAGCTAACCACATTAGACGTTTTCACTTCCACAAGAGGAACTGCTTTACCCATTTAAAAATAATCGGTTATAGTCAGGATAAACCGATGTCCTTTGACAGAAGGAGGATTATTGGACCAATAATATCCATGTCCCAAGCTTCGAAAGGCCAAGAACTGCTGTAGGATAAGAATTCAGAGGGTTGGTGAATAAAGTCACATGAATCTGGCATGCTTTACAGTCTGGCATAATCCACAGCGTCTGCTATCATAGAAGGCCAATAATAACCCATTCTTCGAATACGGTCCTATAATTTGGACCTGGTTGATGCGCATCACAAACTCCATCATGAGCTTCACGAAGTATTTGTTTGGCTTCACTTTTCGAAAGACAACACAATAAAAGTCCATCATAAGAACGACGATAGAACATATGAAGAAGAATCGTAGTAGAATCGAAATGATCGTCTTTTGATTGATGCACTTCTTTTGGATCTTCAGGTAAAATCCCATAGACCGCATATCAATAAATGGACTTCTCCAATCCCTTTGCAGAGAATTTGATTTTGTATAACTCTATTCGATATGCAAATTATTTTGACACAGAATAGATCTCTATCCAACAAAGTAATGGTATTTTATCTTCTAATTGGAACTGCTAAATCCGCAGCTAAACTAGCAAGAGCGTCAGCTTCTAAATTTTTAGAATATGGTACGAATTCGATGAAGAATCCTTTGAATGAAAGAGCCAATTCGATTACCACTTGATGATAGGGAATGAGGTCAGGCTTTCTGACTTCATATGTCCCTCTGACCTGATTGACAATCAGTTGCGAGTCTCCATAAGCTTCCAAGAACTCAATGTCCAATTATTTTGCTACTTGAAGACCAATTAGCAGAGCATTATATTCTGCCACATTATTGGAACATGGTTCATTAAGAGAATAAGCACGGTATAGGACCATTTTATCAGGAGAGACCAAGACGATGCCTACTCCGGAGGCAATATTGCCTTTAGGCCCAATTCGTGATGCTCCATCAAAGTATAGCTGCCAAATATCATCCCTCAAAGTCATGTTACAATCTACGACTTCATCTGGAATATTCATATAGCTTGGAGTTTCAGTATAGGGTGAGCTGCTAAGAAGTCAGCTAACGCTTGACCCTTCACTGATTTTTGAGGTATGTAGACCATATCATAGGGAGTAAGCAACATTGCCCAGTGGCTAACCGGGAGTTAAGAATGCTCGGCTTTCTCATCAATACCCGAATAGGATTTATTCTGGATATGACATGAATAGTTTGTCCGTTACATAATATCGCATCTTTTGAATGGCAAAAGCCAAGACTAGACATTCTTTTTCCACAGGAGTATACCTGTTCAGCTCCGACCATCATTCGCTAAGATAATAAATTACCTGTTCATGACCCTTATCACTTTTCTGTGCAAGAAGAGCACCAAGAGAATGATCTAAGGCTCGAACATACAGCAAAAATGGTCTTCCACTACTGGGGGTACTAAAATAGGTAGATTTGTAAGGTATTGCTTGATGTCATTGAATGCTTTTTGACATGCTTTATCCCAAAAGATGACACCTTTCTTTAATAGACGAGAGAAAGGTTGATATCTCCCAGAAAGATTGGATATAAATCTCCTGATATAAGCAATGCGACCTTGAAAGCCACGGAGTTCTTTCAGTTAATGTGGAGGACATTTCAAGAATTTCTTTGACCTTATCAGGATCAACATGGATACCTTGAGAAGTAATGACAAATCCAAAAACTTGTCACTGGAAACCCCTAAGAAAGACTTAGTGGGGTTCATCTTTAATTGATGTCGACGCATCAACTCGAATACTGTCTTCAAATCTTGAATGTGATCATCCTTTAATCGACTTTTGACAGCGATATCATCACATAATATTCAACTATTTTTCGTAGATGTTCTTGAAAATATGCTCATGGCCCTTTGATAGTAGCACCGGCATTTTTCAGACCAAAAGGCATAACTGTATAGCAATAAACTCCAAGGGGTGTAAAAAGTAGTATGCTTTTCATCTCCTGGATGTATCTTAATTTGATTGTATCCTGAGAATCCATCCATGAAAGACATGCGTTCAAAACCACATGTATTGTCTATCATGACATCTGTAATCGAAAGTGGAAATTCGTCTTTTGGACAAGCCGTATTGAGATCTTGAAAATCTATGCAAACTCAAACTTTTCCATTCTTCTTCATGACAGAAACAATATTAGCAACCCAATCTGGGTGTTGTTCTTCACGGACAAAGCCACATGTAATCAGCTTTTTGACTTCTGCTTCATTGTATCCATCATATCTGGTCGAAAATGCCGCTGCTGTTGTTTTACAGGTTTGGCATTAGGAAGAATATTGAGTTTATGAGTAGCTACTTTAGGATCCAGACCCGATATCCTCATAACTCCATGCAAAGATATCAATATATTCTTTAATCAGCTTTATCAACTCTTCTTTTTCATCTTCAGAAAGGTTTTTACTGATGAATATTGGCTTAGACGTAATTTCATCTCCAACGTCAATCTGGACAATTTCATCTTCTGTAGGTGGCTGTCGTTGTTAAACCGAAGCTCCTACTGAGTGTCCATTTGTTGTGCCAAGGGTCATTTTCAAATAGTTCAGATTCACCATCAGTTTGAACCATATTGACTGAAAAGACGTGCTCAGATTCAACATACTGGACTCCTTCAGAATCTGAGGATTGTAAAGAACTGGAAGAAAATTCTTCTTTCATATCTTCATTAAACATGGGATGTATCAGATTCAATAAACTAGATTTCTTCAGAATCTGAGGATTGTGAAGAACTGGAAGAAAATTCTTCTTGTATATCTTCATTAAACATGTGGGATGGAGTATCCCAACCATGACGATTTTTTGGTAAAATGGATCACCAATAATGGTAACCGTCTACCTTTGCCTTGATTGAGACCTAGCATAGTTTTCAAATCATATCCCATATTCTGGATAATCTTAAGAGATTGTTGACTATATTTGTCAATTCTGATTTTTCCCTTATCTTTCTCTACGAGATTATCTGTCTGAATAACATAGATATTTCTGGCCAAGCCAAACACAATTTGACGCTTGTTTTTCTTATTAGACGGGATCGCAAATAAGATTCTTCGTGATGTCTATAAGTTACACAAGCTTGTGATGATGAGGCTACAGGTAGAGATAAGGAGAAGATGTTAGGAACCTCTGAGCATAGGGTCCAACATCGACATGAGAGGAAAAGAATTCTCTTTATGATTAATATATAAGGTTTCCTCTGTATTTATGTCAGTTTTATGTTGATGACTTTGATTATCAGCAGATAAAGTCATTCTTTCAATAAATTTGACAGCCATATACTCCAAAAGGAAATCTTCATTAAAATGAGAGAATACAGAGTGATCAATATTTACATCATTTACAGATTGTCTACTACGCTTTTGGATTGATCATTAACGGAGCGTCATCCATCTTCAGTGTAGACTTGCCAAGGTTGATAACCAGTGGTTCTGGATCAGTTGTACGAGAAGTACGTCCTTTGACCTTGATCATGAGAGGTTGATCATCAGTGTTGGCTTGAACCCGATTTTTGACCGGAATCCTCACAGCTTTATCAGACGTAGCTTGAGTTATTCCTTTGACTTTAATCACCAAAGGTTCATCATTAACAGGTTGGGATTGAATTCGACCTTTAACTTTAATCATCAAAGGTTAATCTTCTGAAGGATCTTCTAAAACAGATTGATCTTCTGCAGACGACCGATCTTCAGCCATATCAGATATTTCCTTCACATGCTCCTGTTTGTAGAGTATTGAATCAGAGAAGTAGGCTTCAACACCCTTAAAAGGATTGATGTCTGCAAATTCAGTCTTCACAATCCTTTGAGAATCCACATATTTGAATCATTGGTGGAGAATTGAAGGCACAATGTTATGCTTATGTATCCATGGTCTTCCGAGTAAGATGTTGTAAGATACATCTGAGTTGATGACATAAAAGGTCGCCATAGTTCGAAGATCACCTATTTGAATCTTCAGACGAATCTTTTCCAATGGTTTACTCTTTCCAGAATTGAAACCAACAATTGTCGTACTAGTGTAAGTCAAATCACTAGTAGGAATCCTCAATGGTCTTAGCATACTCTGAAGAATAATGCTAATATAAGACCCAGGATCAATGTAAATTCTGTCAATTTCAGTAGAATCAATATACCATGTATAACACAAAGGCCTGTTATGTCGATTATGCTTTAACAGCATATCCTCTTGTGTGAAAGTAATGTTAGGAATTGATTCCATCACACTGTGGCATTGAGGACACGACACCGGTATATTGTCGGGACTTTTGAGCTGAGCTAAGCATGAATCTGCTTGTAACAATGCATCAATCAAGGTTTCTCGACTTTCTTTAGAAAGTCGGAGTAACTCAAAAATAGAGAGCCTAGCTGGAGTATTGGCTAACTGGGCTAGTATGTCAAATTTATAGGGTTTCATTGACCCTTGATTTGAACTAGACTTCAACGGGGCATCAAAACGCACTGCCTTCTGTTTTCCTTTTTCAACTACTGGGGGTTTAGAAGGCATTGTCTCAGCAGAAACAAAAGATGACTGAGTCGGTAGTGCTTCAACGGTGTCTTCCGCTTCTTTGGAAGTTCCCTCATAATCTTTGTGGTAGTCTTTTCTAGACCTTGTACCAGCAAAAGTCTCTTTTTCAGACTCAGGGGAATGAAGTACCATATTACAGGATTTAGTCCTTTTTTCCTTAGTCTTTATTTTATGGGAATTTTTACGAGGGACCTCAAATCCTAACCCGACAGAGGATTTCTGGCTTGAACTTGTAAAGGAACTCGCATACCTTTACCATTGTTCAAGCCTTCCATTTTTTGAAAGTCATAGCCCATCTTTTTCATGAGATGGACCGATTGTTGACTGTACATGCGAAGGGGGTAGCATACTTTCAATAGACGGTTCAACAGATGAAGAAGGAACAGAGACCTCTGTAGTCGTAAGGGTAGAAACTTTCGGTATATGAGGTAAAATCCCAACCGAAGCTTTTTCGTAAGCAGCAAAATCTTGTTGTTCCCTATATAAAGGGATACTGTTCATGGCTAACCATTGCTGATGAGTAAGCTTTAGTTTGGTAGGAGGAGCCAAACTCGGAGGGCATATGTTCAGACCCTTTAGCCTATCTTCCAAAGGGATGTCATCCCACAGATGATCAGAATCATCATAGTCTGAAGTAAAAAATAAGAAATCATATTGCAGGTTCTGACTTTTTTGCCTTTCTTGGATTTTGAAGTTTTACTTTCATATTCCACTTCAGGTACTAAGTCAGGGTGTACCCACATGATTTTACCATTTTTTAAAGTGAGAGGCACTAATCCTTCACTTTGATCTCTGGCTGATGGAAGATTCATAATCTTCATCGTCGCCTTCGAAATTGGGACAACCCCATCAGGAACTTGCTGTGGAGGAAAAGCTCCAAATTGAAGAGAAACCATATTGGTTGTGACTGTATGATCATCATTAGTTAAAGCGATAGCTTTAGCATTTATCAATTCTTGAATCTTCTTCTTCAAGACATAGCAAGCTTTTGTGGGATAATTTATGTATCTATGATAGGTACAATATTTGGGATTATCAACCAAATCCACCTTATAAGGTCATTTTGGCTCTGGAATCTGAAGTTTACCACTCTTCACAAGACATTGAAATATCCCAGGAATATTACTGTCATCGAAAGAGTATTCCTCTTTTGGCTTAGAAGACTCCGGATTACTTGGTGTTGTTTTGGGTTTCGAAAGGTTTACCACTAGGGTTTCCTTTTCTTTCCTATTGTGATTACCAGAGTTGTTGCCTGAAGAGACTTTCTTTCCTTTGTCTTCTGAGGCGAAGATCATCCTATGTTCACGAGCCAATCTACCGTTGGTCTCGGCTAAAAATGCTGCTATAATAAACGAGGCCCAATCTGTGAATTGAGAGCCTGTAAAAACAGTTGGTCGCAGATTCATTTTACATGTATCAATCAATGCTGAATCTGGCATACCAGGAGGCATTTTTAATGTAGCCTGTCGAAAACGTTCAACGAACGTCCGAGTATCCTCTTTTTCTTTTGTTTAATTTCTATTAAGGAGGACATATTCATGTCCATTCCTCCTTCATAGAAATGGGAGAGAAACATTGCTTTAAACTCGTCAAAAGACGATATGCAATTGTCGGGTAAACTGCGGATACCAGTCGTATGCTGAACCCATCAAACACCCAATGAAAACTCGGGTAAGAAGAGCATCATTCTTCTGTGGATGCACAGTTATAATATCAAAATAATTGATATATTGACTTGGAGAAGCCTTTCCATCAAATAATACCATAGATTGTGGCTTGAATTTGGAAGAAAAAGGCACATCATTCCAATGGGGAGGATAAGGTTGCTTGATTCCCAACCTCTGGAGCTGATCTTTGTGCTTAAGAACCTCAAACTGTGCTTTTAACTCACGCACTGCTTGAATAGCTTCACTAGTTTGAGGAAGCACATTTGATTGAATAGTGGCTGGATGTATCGTAACCCCCACCGGAGTGATACATCCTCTGGAATAAGAGGATCAGGAGATGCAGAGTTTTGATTGATAGCAGGCTCTTGACTCAGATTATTCAAAGGTATGTCAACCCCTTGACTATCGTGAGTTTGTGCTGCTACTTGCACTGGTGTTACCACTGCTAGTTGGACTGTTTGTTGAGTCATCATTATTTGATGCATATTTTGCATCATAGCAAGCATGTCCTTCAGTGATTGTTCCACTGTCGAAAGACGTTGTTCTGTATTAGAAGTAGACGTCTCTGGTTCTTCTCCAATAATATAAGATTCAACCTTCCTTGAAATACAGAGGGATTGGTGTAGAGGTGTCACGACCCGCTCCCGAATAATCGGATACGAGTCGGACACGCCCAGCCTTCGTCGATGGACACGACGAAGTAAGCTGTACAATACTAAAGAAAACTCAAAGTCACAATGTAATGTAAACAAACACAGCTTTTATAACGTTCCCAGAATGATCACTAATATCCGTCAAGTCTTTTAATACAAAAATCAGCCGGAGACAAATTCGGTCAAATAAAATAAAGATACAATAATGAATATCCAAAATACAATCTCCAGAAAAATAAATAAAATGAAAACTGCAATATCCAATACAATCACATGCTCCATGTAGCCCAAGCTCACCTGCAACATATCCGGTCAAGAAAAGAGCAAAGTACAACCTTGACAAGAGCAATATACAATGTAATCTGTAGTACAGAATACAAGGTGAAACCAGAATACCAGAAATAGAAATGAAACTATGGTACCAGAAATGAAGTGTAAAACTGCAGGCAATGGACGACAATCAATATGCTAGACAATAAAAACGGCTATCAATGTACAAGGCAATAAACACGACAATCAATATGCAAGTGTGACAATTTGAAATATTAAACTAATGTGTGACCGGCTTAGGAGCACAATCAATTAATGAGTCAATGAGTCAATCAATTCTACAAGGTACAGCTTCACCGTACGTGAAGTGTACGATTAGGCTATCCACAATACCTATGTTAGGTGTATCTTGTAAATTTTATCATTATATTATTCTTATTATATAATTATTATTATATCATTCTTATTATATTGTTATTAGTATATATTTATGGGTATATATATATATATATATATATATATATATATATATATATATATATATATATATATATATATATATATAAAGAAAACCATAAAAAAAGAAATAGGAATTAAGTGATTTGAATATATATATACACACCAAGAATGTAAGTTTGTTTGTATGACATTTTTGCACCTTTGATGGAGCGTATGGAATAATATGTGAGAATTAGGAGAGCTGTCAACCATATTTAGTGAGAATTAAACTACTCGACCAAATCTTTATGTTTATTTGCTAATTGACTATTTTGTCTTATCTTTATATAAGCCATATAAAGAGGTATGGTGGTCAGACTGTTTTCAATGGACCAGTTTGTATATGTGCTGTGTTTCTGTGCATGTGCGGGGACACACGAGGAGATGCTCCAATGAGAGGAGTGTCTTCTGTTGTGAATATATTTTCCTGTTCAAGCCCGTTCTAAACTCAGCTAGCCATATTTTCCCCTTTAGATAAATCCATAGACTCAGGGCCCAACTTTCTTCTCCCTCTACATATATGTATATATATAGGAAACGAACATGAAGTTGACTTTATCATGAGAAAACCCTAGCCGCGTAGACACTGCGGCAGACCCATCCCTGACCTTTGTCATCGCGGCTACGCCGCCAATCCCTGGTCGAGACCAACATCATAGCCACGCCATCCTCTCCATCCCACCACCCCGATGCACCACACCACAGAAAATAAAGGAAAAAAAATAAAGAGAGGAGAAATGCGATCAACTGCACATCTCGTCGTCACCATCCTCTGCCACATTAGCAGTCGTTCCAGCGCCTGTACTGAACCCACGCGCTGCCTTGTCGTCCCCTCAGCGTATGCCCCTCGTAAAGTTGGGCGCTACAACCGAACCGCAGCGTCGTCACCTCGGCCTCGTCCTCGAACGTGCAGGCGAATGGTACCTCTGCGGGGTGCCCGGCCCGGAGAAGCAGCCGGGTCGGTGCCGAACGCGAGGATGCATACGTTATCGAAGGTGAGCTGTAGGAGCGTGTCCTGGAGGTCGAACTCCCCGCGGCGGGCGTAGGCCGACTCGAGCGCCGGGAGAAGGCGGGCGTGGCCGAGCCCGACGAGGGACTCGGTCGTCAGGGGCTGAAAGCGAGAAGAGTAAAACTCGAGGCACGCCGCCGCGAGACTCCCACAGCACGGAGCTCCCAACCGCCGAGACGAGGAGTGAGAACCCTCCTCTCGCGTCTTCTTCCTCTTCTTCTCTGGTACTTTCTCTATCCCTCTCTGTTCTGACTCTCTCTCTCTCTCTTCAGTTATGGAGAGGAATGGTTATTTATTTATTTTGAAAGAATAGTATGGACCTTGCTAATATTTTACAAAGAAGAGAGAATAGACTGAAAGAAGTAACAACAGCTTTCTATACAAATAGGAATAATATTTTCTTAATAAACAAAGAGCTTTAGTAGCAAACTTGCTCATTGGAATTCGTGCCAAGTTTCTTTTTGAACCTTCTCTCTCTGTAAATTTCAAATGTAACCTCCTCTCCTCCCTTAAACTCTAGTACTGCTCTGACCTCCCACTGCTCGAGCACATGGGGAGAAGAGATATTAAGCATTTAATTAAATTTTGTTATTATCTAGATTCTTCACAAAAGAATGAGAAGAACTTGTTGCAACTATTATTTTGCTGCTTAGTATATTATAATAAAATCATTATTACGAATACTGTGTATTAGAATTATATTAATTACAGAATTATTAAGTTATTACTATTCTACTATTTTGATTATTTGGTATTTTAATAATACTGCTGTAGATGTCAAATATATACTGTTATGTACTAAATGATATACATATATGTATTTTCTTTGAAATTATTTAGCATTATACTATTTAATATTAATATTAGTGTTACTAATGTCATTAGTGGTTAACTAATTAAGCTTGGAGAAATACACATGCTAATTATTTCATAAGAGTAATATTATTGAGATGGGCCTTGTTTTAAGGAACGGGGCTATTAAAGCGATTTTGTGCACGGCCCGCCGGAATCCAACTCTGGACATACGGTTGGGTTCGTATCGGAAAACTGGATCCGTAGACATGTAGTTTGATGACTTTAGAGACCGTTGACTCTGGCACACTTTTCGGTGCAAAGCGGGTCCAACGGCGGACACCGTTTTGACCCAAAATTACCGTTTTGCCCCTGTGTCCAGAATTGGACTTAAGGACAGGCAATCCTAGCTAATTTGACTATTCTAAAAATATTGGTAATATTTATTTCAGCTTCCGGGGACTGTTGTACGGGTTTTGACTATTGTGGCTCATTGAGTAGTTCAGATTTGTCGGTTTCACCAGCAAAGGACCACAGGCGAGTACAGTTTATTGTCTGTATTTCGATATTGATTTTCACTATATTTCATTGATTAGTCATTGGTATGTGATTATTTTCTATTGTAAATTGTTGAGTCGGGAATGAGAAGTACCAAGGATGTGTGATCTGACCTTAGACCGTGTAGACCGTGTGTAACGCCCCAGTCCTAAAATACGTAGGACCAAGTACGTAGACATGCCAGCTGTATACATACGAAATACATGGACCTCGTATGTATACATAAGCTGTAAATATAGTATTCCAAAACAACTAAATCTCATCCACAATGAAAGGATTAATAATATGGAAATCAACTTGAATATTTATGATACAATCGTTGGGCGGAGACAAAGTCCACTACCAACTAATTTAAATAGAGAAGAAATATACAAAGAAAGTGATTGGTCGAGCGAAGCGATGACAAGTCCAAAGCCGTCATCACGAAGGAAGGAATGGCCTTAGCTGGAGCACCTGCAAGAAATCACGAAAACACACACCTGGAAAAACCAGGTCCTCAGAGGGACGTAACAATATATAAAAACAATACCATGATGAACTGTAAATGATACATGATAAAGAAAAGACCACATGCTCCAACACAATAGAACCTAACCATCTAGGTGTAATGCAAGTCGAAAACTATACTGGAACGTATAAGTGGGTAGGAATAAAGCATAGCATCCACTAGAGGCTTTCGCATGAACTAGTATACGTCTCTACCGTATCTGACGACGAGGTCAGGGCCGTGCAATGGATATATCCCCTGTTCATACTTTGCATCGCTAGCATACCTCCTGACCGTATCTGACGTCGAGGTCAGGGCGTGCAATGGATATATCCTCTAGCACACACCCATAACAGGGAAACCATGAACCCATAACCGGGCAATCTAGAAGGCTGTGGGATAGCTCATACGTCCCAGTAGTTTTCCCCGCCCATGTATCACACAAGTCATATCCATGTCTTGGCGATCCATATCTCTATGCAAGTCGCTATCTAGACTCCGCTAATCCATAAATGAACCGACACGAACCGCCCGTATCGGTAGCAAGTCGAATACGTAGGTTCGTGTCGACTCAATGATCCTCACTCATGTGTCTGTATGAGACGTGTCAACAAGTCAAAGAAGTTATGAAGCATAACTTTAACACACCGGGAAAGTCCGCTACCACATATGGTCCACACACACACACGCACACACACAAACATCGATATACATATCGATGGCACCCAAGTCAACTTGGACATACTCTTACTAATGTAAAAAACACTAGCAACATATAAAATATCATGAATCAAATGTGTACAAGATGGCAAGGTATCTTGCCTGATGAGTCGCCTGGTGGGGTGCGGTGTTCTCTGACATGTCTCAGTAGTCCAAGCCATGGTTGTTACAACAGGGACCGAATTCACAAAGAAAATAGGAACGCGGGATCAGTCGTGTTCAATGGAAATAATTGGGAGAATTGAAGTAAACGAATGCTTATATTAGTTTTAGAAAAATATTTCATAATATTTGGGAGTCTAGATTTTATTAGTAAAATAATCTTAAATAAATATTATAAAATATTTAAAAATTGTTCTATTAGTTGGAAACTATATTTCACAAACTAGAATATATTTTTGGTTAACTTATTTGAAAATATTAGCAACTTGTTTAGACAAAAACCAACTTTTGAAATTAGCTAGATAATAATTGTATGCCTTCTAAAATAATACTCTAATTAACAACAAATAATGATAATAATAATTTGATAGAAAATATAATAATACTAATACTAAAAAATAAAAATAATAATAACAATTATAATAATAAGAATAATAATATATAATAGTAAATAATAACAAAAACTAATAATAATAAAACTACTAAATAACAAAATAATAATAATATATAATATAATAATAATAATAATAATAATAATATAATAATATATGTTACTGCTGCGGTTTTCTTCTCAAAACGAAATGGGAAACAAACAAAAGTAGAGAATGGGGAAAAAGGGTTCAGAGGAGAAGAGTGGGGAGAGTTTTGGGAGCTCACCGGGGTTTCGATGGGCGGAGGTCGGAGGGGCCGGGAGGAGCGGCGCGGGACTTGGTGAGGCGGCAGCCCGGGTGGAGGCCGGCGGTCTCGCCTGCTTCGTGCAGTGGTGGCGCGCAACCAAGCGGCTGGATCTAGGGCGGATGTGGAGCGGAGGAGTGGAGTCGTTGACACGGCGGAGAGGGGGTTTTGAGGTGGTCGGAGGGGTCGGCCTCGCGAGGGTTTCATCGACGCTTGGCTCCGGGGAAGGATAAGCGGGGGAGTCTCGCCGGCGTCAGCGGAGGAGAACGGCGTGCGGTCAGCGCCTGGCGGCGAGGATCCAGGCCGCGGCGGTGGATCCAAGTCGAAGAGGGGCGGCGGTCTGGTAGAATTGCTGGAGAGGAGATCGGCGAGAGGAGGCGAATCTCAGGCGGCGCGCTCGGCCGTCCACGAGTGGAGACGGCTGCTAAGGAGGGGCACGCGATGGATGGCTACTCGCGGTGAGATGGCCGGAGCGCGGTTCTCATCTCCGGTGGTGCCGGATGGACGCGGAGAATAGGGCTAGTCGGCGGGGAACACGGCGGAGGCTCCTTCGCGCGCTGGTGGTGTCGCGGCCCTGTGCGGTGGTGCAGAGGACTCGGTCGAGGTGAGGGTTTTTATTCCTCTTCATTTACTTTCCTGGTGATGGTGGCGGGAAGATGGTGTTTGCCGGGGAGTGTGGCCAGAAAGGGGGTGGTTTAATTGGTGATGAGGTGGTGGTGGTGCCATCCTGTGGTGGTTGGGGGTTGTCGAGGGCCGTTGGGGTGGACGGGATATGGCTGATGAAACGTTGGCAGTTGGCGAGCGGTCGGGGTGCTGATGACAGCGAGGGTTAGGATAGGGATAGGTTGTCTTGGTGTCGGCGTGTCCTGTAGGACACCGAACGGGAGAGGATTGATGGATGTGTCCGGGATTGTCGGACATAGTAAAAATGTATATGTAAAAGAAAAATAGTGGAAGGGGTAGTCGACACGGACACGATGCACATGGTTGTGTTGTGGATAAATAATGATATAGGAATTGGAGAGTACCTGCCTATTTATATTTATAGGATGTGGGAATTCCCAATTAGATAAGAATTAGGATTAGTTTAAACCCAAAATAGAAAATTCGTAATTTAATTTAAATCAATCAAACCCAATCCAAATACAAATTCAATTAATTTTTTTTTACTTTAAAATCAAATGGGATAAATCAAATTCTAAATATGGATATTTATTTAATCTATTTAAATAACTCCAAAAATTAAATCACAATTTAAATGGATACAATAACTTCCAAAAATATTTTGAAAATACCAATAATAGAAATTTCGAAAATAATAATTATTTTTAAATATCTTTTTTTAATAATAAAATATTAATATTAATCTCGAAAATTATATTTTATTTAAATAAACTAGCAATAAATACGAAATATATATGTAGGTACAAAATGTTCTCATAATTATGCTTTTCTAGCATACCATAAAAATATTATTTATTATTAATTTTGAGAAATGAAGGACTTTATAAATAAAATAACAAACTTGAAAAATTTTGGAACGATAACAAAATAATTATTATGTATATTATTTTGAAACTTTTAAAAATAGAAAATAATATTTTCAAAAATATGTATGCTCGCACATGATCGTACTCGTCGAGCAATTACGAAAAATAAAATCTTGTGCGTGACGTAAAATACGACTACTCGACGTACAATACAAAAATTTAAAATAGTACCAAAATTTAAAAAAATAGTAGAAATTTAGGGGTTTTACATCCTACCCAACTTAAAAATTTCGTCCTCGAAATTAAGAATTAGTAGGGGGGTGAGAAGGCACAAGGGGTATCGATGATGAACAATAAATAACAAAATCATGCCGTAAGAAATTGCGATCTAGATCATAGGAATATAATATTATATGATCGTAATCGATAGGATGGCTAGAGGAAGTTCTAGTATAGCGCTTTCGTCCTCCTAAAATTGGTGAAGACGAAAGCAATATAGAGTTCGAAGGTGGCGTTTATCGAATACGAATACGTGATTCAAAGACGATCGAATAAATTTAAAAGAATTGTCAAGGCAGTCGTGGAGGGGATTGTAAGGGCCAAGTTTAATTATGTCCCCATCCACGTAGAGTAATAGACAAAAAGCGAACCAAAGTGCACTCGGTTGATCAGACCATCATGCACCGTTCTGATTAGACAATATGTTAGTGGGAGCGACCCAAATAACATATGTCTTGAACAAGCTCGATTAAGGAATAAGCTTGCAAAAACTAGGCTATTATAGCATCATAGGTAATTAAAATAATAAGTAAAGGGTAATGGTGAAAGAAATCAATTAGTCCAAGATCTTATAAAATCTAAGTTCCGTCCGAAATTTTGGGCCTATGCAGTCGGCTTGGTTGACTAGATAAGTTAGGGTCTACTGAATTCCATGGTCCAAATGAACCTATCAATGTGGTCCACAAAAATGTTGGTTAGGTCGTGAGGTATTCTACTTAACTTACAAGAATTAAACTAATGGTGTGATAGGTCCAGCAATCAAGATTTAAGCAGGTAAGGAATTAAGTAGAACAAAATCGTATATCGGGTCGAAAGGATGGAGTCGAGGTCGAGTCTCATCTATAGTTTTAAAAAAAGTATCTTGGTTACACGGTAGGGATTTGAGTCCAGTCTTTCTGACCCGGAAGTCGCAATATGAAATTAGAGTACAAGGAGACGTGTTTTAGTGGCACGTGATATATCTACATGAAGGTAGGCTCGTCTAGGTCTTGCATATGAAATTTGTGGAAGGAAAAGTCTAGTGTTGTGCTCCAAATACCCAAGTCACGGTAAAGGACACAAAAGAATTTAAAATAAGAGTGGGAGTTAATGAGATAATGATTAACGAACAAAACAAATGACCGAGCTAAAGCATAAAATAAAGATAACTTAGATTCTAACAAATCAAGGTATAATAAATTAGGAGTACAGTTTCTAGAAGAAAAAAATCTCATAGATAAGGGTATGGTCAAAGGAATGATTCCAATCATTTATAAGTTCAAACAATTAGATGGTCACAAATAAAGATCTAGATTTGAGGGAAGGGCGAGTGGGTTAAAGATATGTTCATCGGTTTGGTCGATGACTAACTATACTTGTGTATATGCAATATCATAATCATAGGTGGCATGGCAATCTAATGTACAATACTTCTATCTCACTAGGGTGACATTCCTTCTTGGTCCTCTACCAATATGATCTAATCAAATTTCAAATTCCTCGAAATTCTCAATAAATTTTTAAGATACTCTGCCATCATTACCAATTATATTAGACTGTCAATTTAATTGAAATCTCTAATCAATCTCGAAATAGTTCTTGTATATCGCAAAATAAACATACTTTTTACCAAAATTTAAATATCCAAAATAAAAAGGCCTTAAACTCGAAATTTAAATAACTCTATAAAATCATAGATCATAGGACAAAATTTGAAATTTAAATTTTTTACTTCAAAGTCGCTTTCATATCCTCCAAATATTTAACAAATTTTTTTTCTCCCATCATCTCTTCAAAATTTAATAAACTTATAAATCGTACGCGAATTTAAAACCTCAAGTTCTCTCCCTTCTAAACTTGTCTCTAGTCATCTAGACAATCATAATTTAAACTGGAAAAAAAAAATCTCGAGATATCCAACTTAAAATTAACCGTAAATCAAGTGTAACAATAAAAACTCAAGATATTTCTCAAATTGATTTATATCTCTAATAATTCATAACTATTTCACAATTTGAAAATTCATAAATAAAAAAAATGTTTTCTCGATCTAGCTATCCTCTTGTGTATACCACCTTGTAAATTAAAAAAATAAAATTTAAACTATCCTTTTGATGGCGGCAATATACTTCTACCAACTTGGAATTAACTAATCCTTATGATCATATCTTTAGGAAAAATAAATGTCTTTATACTCAAATATAACCTCAATGGATATTAATTGTCAATGCAATCTATCTAGCCATGTGTTTAACCTATGGGCATATACTAGTGTAGTCATCTTACTAAACACGAAACTAAGAAATTTACGGTAGAAGGAGTCAAACAAGATACAATTCAAGGAGGTCGAACGAGAGTTCGAAATTTGAAGTCAAGAAAGGATGTCAAGTAGGTGGATGAGATTCTAGACTCTAATCCTATATTGCAGGCCCACTTCGGTACAATTACATAGCCGAAGTGACAAACTTGACCTGCATGGGCCACCAAAAAACATGTAATGCCCCAGTCCCAAAATACGTAGGACCAAGTACGTAGACATGCCAGCTGTATACATACGAAATACATGGACCTTGTATGTATACATAAGCTGTAAATGTAGTATTCCAAAAACTAAATCTCATCCACAATGAAAGGATTAATATGGAAATCAACTTGAATATTTATGATACAATCGTTGGGCGGAGACAAAGTCCACTACCAACTAATTTAAATAGAGAAGAAATATACAAAGAAAGTGATTGGTCGAGCGAAGCGATGACAAGTCCAAAGGCCGTCATCACGAAGGAAGGAATGGCCTTAGCTGGAGCACCTGCAAGAAATCACGAAAACACACACCTGGGGAAAAACCAGGTCCTCAGAGGGACGTAACAAGATACATAAAAAAATACCATGATGAACTGTAAATGATACATGATAAAGAAAAGACCACATGCTCCAACACAATAGAACCTAACCATCTAGGTGTAATGCAAGTCGAAAACTATACTGGAACGTATAAGTGGGTAGGAATAAAGCATAGCATCCACTAGAGGCTTTCGCATGAACTAGTATACGTCTCTGACCGTATCTGACGACGAGGTCAGGGCCGTGCAATGGATATATCCCCTGGTTCATACTTTGCATCGCTAGCATACCTCCTGACCGTATCTGACGTCGAGGTCAGGGCCGTGCAATGGATATATCCTCTAGCCACACCCATAACAGGGAAACCATGAACCCATAACCGGGCAATCTAGAAGGCTGTGGGATAGCTCATACGTCCCAGTAGTTTTCCCCGCCCATGTATCACACAAGTCATATCCATGTCTTGGCGATCCATATCTCTATGCAAGTCGCTATCTAGACTCCGCTAATCCATAAATGAACCGACACACGAACCGCCCGTATCGGTAGCAAGTCGAATACGTAGGTTCGTGTCGACTCAATGATCCTCACTCATGTGTCGTGTATGAGACGTGTCAACAAGTCAAAGAAGTTATGAAGCATAACTTTAACACACCGGGAAAGTCCGCTACCACATATGGTCCACACACACACACGCACACACACAAACATCGATATACATATCGATGGCACCCAAGTCAACTTGGACATACTCTTACTAATGTAAAAAACACTAGCAACATATAAATATCATGAATCAAATGTAAGTAAAGATGGCAAGGTATCTTGCCTGATGAGTCGCCTGGTGGGGTGCGGTGTTCTCTGACATGTCTCAGTAGTCCAAGCCATGGTTGTTACACACAGGGACCGAATTCACAAAGAAAATAGGAACGCGGGATCAGTCGTGTTCAATGGAAATAATTGGGAGAATTGAAGTAAACGAATGCTTATATTAGTTTTAGAAAAATATTTCATAATATTTGGGAGTCTAGATTTTATTAGTAAAATAATCTTAAATAAATATTTATAAAATATTTATAAAAATTGTTCTATTAGTTGGAAACTATATTTCACAAACTAGAATATATTTTTGGTTAACTTATTTGAAAATATTAGCAACTTGTTTAGACAAAAACCAACTTTTGAAATTAGCTAGATAATAATTGTATGCCTTCTAAAATAATACTCTAATTAACAACAAATAATGATAATAAATTTGATAGAAAATAATAATAATACTAATAAAAATAAAAATAATAATAACAATTATAATAATAAGAATAATAATAATAATAGTAATAATAATAACAAAAACTAATAATAATAATAAAACTACTAATAACAATAATAATAATAATAATAATAATAATAATAATATAATATTAGATGTTACTGCTGCGGTTTTCTTCTCAAAACGAAATGGGAAACAAACAAAAGTAGAGAATGGGGAAAAAGGGTTCAGAGGAGAAGAGTGGGGAGAGTTTTGGGAGCTCACCGGGGTTTCGATGGGCGGAGGTCGGAGGGGCCGGGAGGAGCGGCCGGGACTTGGTGAGGCGGCGCAGCCCGGGTGGAGGCCGGCGGTCTCGCCTGCTTCGTGCAGTGGTGGCGCGCAACCAAGCGGCTGGATCTAGGGCGGATGTGGAGCGGAGGAGTGGAGTCGTTGACACGCGGAGAGGGGGTTTTGAGGTGGTCGAGGCGGTCGGCCTCGGCGAGGGTTTCGTTGCGCTTGGCTCCGGGGAAGGATAAGCGGGGGAGTCTCGCCGGCGTCAGCGGAGGAGAACGGCGCGCGGTCAGCGCGCCTGGCGGCGAGGATCCAGGCCGCGGCGGTGGATCCAATCGAGAGGGGCGGCGGTCTGGTAGAATTGCTGGAGGGGATCGGCGAGAGGAGGCGAATCTCAGGCGGCGCGCTCGGCCGTCCACGAGTGGAGACGGCTGCTAAGGAGGGGCGGCACGACGGATGGCTACTCGCGGTGAGATGGCCGGAGCGCGGGTTCGCATCTCCGGTGTGGTACCGGATGGACGCGGAGAATAGGGCTAGTCGGCGGGGAACACGGCGGAGGCTCCTTCGCGCGCTGGTGGTGTCGCGGCCCTGTGCGGTGGCAGAGGACTCGGTCGAGGTGAGGGTTTCTTATTCTTCTTCATTTACTTTCCTGGTGATGGTGGTGGAAGATGGTGTTTGCCGGGGAGTGTGTCCAGAAAGGGGTGGTTTAATTGGTGATGAGGTGGTGGTGGTGCCATCCTGTGGTGGTTGGGGGTTGTCGAGGGCCGTTGGGGTGGACGGGATGTGGCTGATGAAACGTTGGCAGTTGGCGAGCGGTCGGGGTGCTGATGACAGCGAGGGTTAGGATAGGGATAGGTTGTCTTGGTGTCGGCGTGTCCTGTAGGACACCGAACATGGGAGAGGATTGATGGATGTGTCCGGGATTGTCGGACACATAGTAAAAATGTATGTAAAAGAAAAATAGTGGAAGGGGTAGTCGACACGATGCACATGATTGTGGGAAATTGTGGAAATAATGAATGATAGGAATTGGAGGAGTACCTCCTATTTATAGGATGTGGAATTCCCAATTAGATAAGAATTAGGATGTTTAAACCCAAAATAGAAAATTCGTAATTTAATTTAAATCAATCAAACCCAATCCAAATACAAATTCAATTAATTTTTTTTTTACTTTAAAATCAAATGGGATAAATCAAATTCTAAATATGGATATTTATTTAATCTATTTAAATAACTCCAAAAATTAAATCACAATTTAAATGGATACAATAACTTCCAAAAATATTTTTCAAAATACCAATAATAGAAATTTCGAAAATAATAATTATTTTTAAATATCTTTTTTAATAATAATATTAATATTAATAATCTCGAAAATTATATTTTATTTAAATAAACTAGCAAATAAATACGAAATATATATGTAGGTACAAAATCATGTTCTCATAATTATGCTTTTCTAGCATACCATAAAAATATTATTTTAATAATTTTAGAAATGAAGGACTTTATAAATAAAATAACAAACTTGAAAAATTTTGGAACGATAACAAAATAATTATTATGTATATTATTTTGAAACTTTTAAAAATAGAAAATAATATTTTCAAAAATATGTACGCTCGCACATGATCGCACTCGTCGAGCAATTACGAAAAATAAAATCTTGTGCGTGACGTAAAATACGACTACTCACGTACAATACAAAAATTTAAAACAGTACCAAAATTTAAAAAAATAGTAGAAATTTAGGGGTTTTACACCGTGTAGACCGTGTTGCATTTATTTCTTGTAGACCGTGTAGACAGTAATTTACTTATTACAAAGTAGACAGTGTAGATATTGATTTATTTATTGTAAAGTAGACAGTGTAGACCGTGATTATTTCTGCATTTAAACTGTATAGATCGTGATTATTATTTTGTAGACAGTGTTTCTTTACTGCAATATTTTCTGTAGACCGTGTAACTGTAGACCGTGTAATTGTAGACCGTGTAACTGTAGACCGTGTAACTTTAGACCGTGTAGACCGTGTCGCATAATTGTCCCGAAACCGATCACATATCAAAGGTACTTTAATAGTTGGGAAAGTATGTTGTGTCTATTTATTTTACTATTGGTTTTCTGTATTTCCTGTTTATTTTCAAAACTCATGATTGATGTCTAACCTTTGTTTTATAGTCATTTTCTTTATTGAAATTGCTTTCAGTGAATTGTGCTCGTTCCATTCCTGACTGAAAACCAACATTTTCAGGTTAGCCGTGGATTCACTTAGCATGGGAGATACGGGGATACTCGCAGACAGGAGCTTAGAGACTAGCTAGATAGTTGAGTGGTAGTCATTCTATAATTGTACAAGTTTATATTTTCTGCAAAAGTAAAACTTGTGCTCTTTGTAACTTAAATTAATTTTTGTGAATGAGCATTATTTGATTTTGGATCGTCATAGCCGTGACAGCGTTCTACCGCCGACACTGCGGCGTAGGCTGGCTTGGAC
Source organism: Iris pallida (assembly GCA_029216955.1). Classification (NCBI taxonomy): domain Eukaryota; kingdom Viridiplantae; phylum Streptophyta; class Magnoliopsida; order Asparagales; family Iridaceae; genus Iris; species Iris pallida. Next base: position 19,637 of record JANAVB010023513.1, on the reverse strand, counting down.
GTCTCGTATCCGTTTAAAAAAAAACGGGTGCGGGTCGTGACAAGTTTTTGTGGTGGCCCATGCAGGTCTGTCTTCGCAAATCATGCGAACTCGTATAGTACTTAAGTTAGTTGTACTATTGCGAGCCTGCGACTAGAACATGCTCATTCACGAACAAGGATTAATTTAATTGAATGACTAGGACTAGGAGTCCCTTATACAAATTTACCGATGGGTAATCTAGGCCATGCAATGTAGATAAGGAGTTATTAATTTTGATAGAGTGTCAGGTCCCCATAGTTACACTATTACCTCTTGATAGGACGATATGATCCAATGTGGATAGATTATTCACTTGGTGAGGCAGAGTTTCCTAGAGTAATGATCTAACCTTGATGAATTGTTCAATTCATTCTCTTTGTCCTTAGATATCATCCCCATATCCTAGCCGAATTATCTATATAATTGCTAGTTGCCCTAAGAATCATTATTTTATAAAATTCTGATTTTGTTATCCATATACGGACCTCGAGTTAGTTTCGATTCAAGTTTGTCCCTCAGGGGCTTGAATACACATGGAAGAGTTAGAATATATATATTTCTTTTGTCCTTAGTTATTTCCCTGTTCAATCTTTTATCTTAAGGGTTGTGACTGATAGGACAAATACTTACGTTTATTTCGTGGACAACTTGTTTGAATCTCTAGAAGCTCATGAGTTTTTACATATAGTTAAAAGAATATTAGTTAACTCATAATGGCAGGACAGCAGCGCACTGTCGCCAATTATTTGAATTTTAGAGACTATGGATTCACTGCAACTAGCAGCGCACTGGCGAGACACGACCCTAGAGTTGAAATTTTTAGGAAATTATAGGTTATAAAATATTCCTAAAACTATGGCTAGTGGTCCTCTTTGTCATAGTTACCCGGGTGTCGATATAAAGTAGAGTATCGGATAGCATGTCACATCTGAATCACGAAACCAAGGGTTTACCACAGCCCATTTTTACGGGCAAAGCGTAGTCCTCGGTAAAATGACTTCAGACGTGATTACAAGTTAAGGATACTATAGAGGATAGGACAGTGCTATGTGTGTTCCATAAGATCCGAAGCCAATATTGGTAGAAGTTTTGTAAGTTGGATAGCACGTCTTCCGATCTAGCATTCTGGTCCTTGTGACCTATTGACGAGGATATCGACTGACACTAATAGGTTTACCTAGAATACAGAAGTTAGAGGTCATAACCCATTAGTCGACCAAGTCCTTGTGGATAAGAAGATAGTAGGAAGACTGTATAAGCAAAACACCGGGTAAGGTGTGATTCTTACAAAACTCGAACTACTTGTGTCCTCTTTCAAAAATCTCACATATTTGTATTCGACTATCTTAACAAACACTGCTGTTACAGCTTAGTTTTGCAAGCTCACTCTGTTCTCGAGCTTGATTCAAGACATATGTTTAGTGGGGACGCCTGCTAACATATTGTCTAATCAGAATCAGTATATTATGGTCTGATCAACCATGATGCATTTGGTTCGCACTTTATTTAAATATCCTACGTGGATTGAGATGTAGAGGTATCTAGGATCTCATCCGCGACTGCTTTGACAATTCCTCTTGAATTATACGTTCGCCTTTGGATCACGTGATTGTATTCAGTAACATCTTTCTTGAACTCTTTATTGTTTTGTTTTTCACTGATTTGGAAAGACAAGCTCGTAAATGGTAGAGAGATACCGAGTATCCCCATGGCTATGATAATGGTAGACACAAGTGTAGCTACCATTGGCAGTCATGTGATTGAATTACTCTTCTCCATCGACCCTCAAACGACTATTGAGACTTTCGAGCCATCTGAATTTGGAATGATTAGGGTTTTACCCTTAGTCAGAACGTCAACCTAGGAGACTATCTATTCTCAAGAACCAAATGTTGTGAGTCTCTAATTTTTGCGTGAAGCTTGCCTTAACTCGCAACCCTTAAGCCTTGAACCAACCCTTCCTCGGCCGAAGCCCACAGTTAGACATGAGATGAGTGGACAATAGGGTAATCACTTACCGTGACACTCATCCCGAGATTGGTTTCCAACAAATATTACTCTAGTTATGTAAACTTTATTATTAAGACCTAACTAGTGTTGGAACACCACAGTCACTAGCTTAGCCAATACCATAGCTTGAATACCCTGTCATATTATGATCTACCAGTTGTCAACAGCAATACGCGATCACTACAACTCTTGTGACGATAGTCTGGCAGGTTGACACAAGTAGAAATTCTCGACTCAGTTGTTAGAATTCTTTTCTTATGATATGCCTTAGAGTTGGTTACCCCGTCGACAACTCTTGTATACTATGGACAAGCATGTCATTCTATTTTTTCGACCATGTGTCTTTGCACACACACTCGTTTTCCATTTAATGAGGAACGACCCTTGACTTGACTTATATCTACCGTATTCCATTACGCCGTGCCTTATTCTCTATTAACAAGAGTTAGGTACAGTATCCGGACTTTGGAATCCTTCTAACCTCAATATTCCTAAGACAATGTCCTATTTCTAAGGTGGGTAGACTGTAAGCCTCCTAAAGTTTTAGGATATATGAAGATCACTGATTGATTAGAATAAATTTTTATTAGGATGATAGTTAGTGCTCTATGGACTCCCACTTTCCATTTAGAACATTTTGTGTCCCCGGTCGTGTCATTAATATTTGGAGCACGAGACCAGCTATTACCTTCCAACAAATTTCATATGAAAGATCTAGACGAGTCCACTTTCATCTAGGTATATCATGTCCACTCAAATCCGTCCTTGTGTACTCTATTTCGGGGTACGACTTTCAGGTAAAAAGGACTAGTTATAACTTTTACCATAGTACCGGTAAAATTCCCGACTTCCATTAGAGCCTCGGCTTCGACTCAATCCCTTCAACCCAATATGTGGTTGTGATCTACTCGAAGCCCACTAAGAACGTGCCACTAGTGTGCCACCCAACCAAGGCCTCATGTGTATAAACACAAAAATCACCGAAGGCATATTTGGACTTTAGGTTTTAGCTAACCAACTTGACTGGAAACTAGCTCAACACTCGAGTTAAAGCCTACCCTAGGTTACCCTAACCTAGTAGACATAGTCTTATCTCGAAATCTTGTTCAGTCCATATAGATTGAGATCCAAGGTTCATATAACCAACAATTGACGTCCAATTAAGGAACCCATTAAGACCCAGTAACACTCATCCATGCATACCACCATATTTGGTATAGAACTGAACTATTTGAAATCATTCTCGATTATTCTCCCTTGCCTTCCTGTACTCTTGCTTCTCGTCCCTCCCTATTCGGGGTGATGAATAATCGTGTTGTCTAGAATTCATCAGAAATCCTTAAGTTATTGTAATATTGATTGATTATTGAATAATTGGTTGTTTGGAGATATGAGAGATTATAGATACCATATGTCCTAGATATTTGGGTAGATTATTAGCCACTAGTTAGAAGGTTATAAGAATTTAGTGACCCGTATTTCAAGGGAGTAGTGTGACCCAAGGTGGGTAGAAGTCCTCGAGATTTCGTAAATATCAAATGACTAGAGAAGGCCATAAAAAAATATTTTGAGAAAATTGAGGTTCTTGTAGACCTTCTTTTTTACTCTTAAGAATAGTTACGGATTAGAATTTTGAGGACGAAATTATTTTAAGGTGGGTAGATTTGTAGCTCCCCTCCCCGAAAATTGTAAACTTTTTTTATTATTAAGTCATTTTATTTAAATGGCGTTTTCGAATAATTGTACGAAGTTTAGGGCCAAATAAAGTTGGGGTATGATATGTTCACCAAGAACTCTTAGTGGACATTTTAGTTGATTATTATTGCTATTATTACCATTATTGTTATTATTATTATTATTATTATTATTATTATTATTATATTATTCTTATTATACATGTGTAGGTGTATCTTGTAAATTTTATCATTATATTATTCTTATTATATTATTATTATATATTCTTATTATATTGTTATTAGTATATATTTATGGGTATATATATATATATATATATATATATATATATATAAAGAAAACCATAGAAAAGAAATAGGAATTAAGTGATTTGAATATATATACACACCAGAATGTAAGTTTGTTTGTATGACATTTTTGCACCTTTGATGGAGCGTATGGAATAGTATGTGAGAATTAGGAGAGCTGTCAACCATATTTAGTGAGAATTAAACTACTCGACCAAATCTTTATGTTTATTGCTAATTGACTATTTTGTCTTATCTTTATATAAGCCATATAAAAAGGTATGGTGGTCAGACTGTTTTCAATGGACCAGTTTGTATATGTGCTGTGTTTCTGTGCATGTGCGGGGATACGCGAGGAGATGCTCCAATGAGAGGAGTGTCTTCTGTTGTGAATATATTTTCCTGTTCAAGCCCGTTCTAAACTCAGCTAGCCATATTTTCCCCTTTAGATAAATCCATAGACTCAGGGCCCAACTTTCTTCTCCCTCTACATATATATATATAGGAAACGAACATGAAGTTGACTTTATCATGAGAAAACCCTAGCGCGTAGACACTGCGGCAGACCCATCCCTGACCTCTATCATCGCGGCTACGCCGCCAATCCCTGGTCGAGACCAACATAGCCACGCCATCCTCTCCATCCCACCACCCCGATGCACCACACCACAGAAAATAAAGGGAAAAAAAAGAAAGAGAGGAGAAATGCGATCAACTCCACATCTCGTCGTCACCATCCTCTGCCACATTAGCAGTCGTTCCAGCGCCTGTACTGAACCCACGCGCTGCCTCGTCGTCCCCTCAGCGTATGCCCCTCGTAAAGTTGGGCGCTACAACGAACCGCAGCATCGTCACCTCGGCCTCGTCCTCGAACGTGCAGGCGAATGGTACCTCCGCGGGGTGCCCGGCCAGGAGAAGCAGCCGGGTCGGTGCCGAACGCGAGGATGCATACGTTGTCGAAGGTGAGCCTTAGGAGCGTGTCCTGGAGGTCGAGCTCCCCACGGCGGGCGCAGGCCGACTCGAGAGCCGGGAGAAGGCGGCATGGCCGAGCCCGACGAGGGACTCGGTCGTCAGGGCGCGAAAGCGAGAAGAGTGAAACTCGAGGCACGCCGCCGCGAGAATCCCCCAGCACGGAGCTTCCAACCGCCGAGACGAGGAGTGAGAACCCTCCTCTCGCTTCTTCTTCCTCTTCTTCTCTGGTACTTTCTCTATCCCTCTCTGTTTGACTCTCTCTCTCTTCAGTTATGGAGAGGAATGGTTATTTATTTATTTGAAAGAATAGTATGGACCTTGCTAATATTTTACAAAGAAGAGAATAGACTGAAAGAAGTAACAACAGCTTTCTATTAGGGGTACAACTCGGGCGGGCTAAACCCGAGCCCGATGGGTAAACCCGTTAATGGGTTGGGTTAGGGTTGAAGATACTCGGATTCGGGCTCGGGTTTGGGTTAAAATGTTTGAAACCGATCAAAAATCGGGTTGGGCTTGGGTTCATGTGTCGGGTTACCGAAGAACCCGACTATATATATATATATATAGATATATATTATTATATATATATTATATATATATAATATTATATATTATATATATAATATATCGACTATATATATAAATATATATATATATATAAGTCGGGTTTCATACTTTTTAAATAAAAAAGTTTAAATCCTAAATTTATCCACTCAAACTCTTCAACTCCTTATCCTAAATTTTACAGTTTGCATTTTGTAATGATTAAGACTTGATTGCTATTTGATTATGTGTCTAATATGGTTTTTTTTAAAATTATTTCAAATATCATATTAGAGCCCGATGAACCCGACCCAACCCGAGTTCAACCGATCCTCCGGGCTCGGTCTTGGGCTTCATATGTTGAACCCGAGGTCGGGCCGGGCTTGGGCTCGGGCTAGGCTTATGATTCATCGGGTTGGGCTCGGGTTGAGCTCAAGCCCGACCCAACCCGCCCGAGTTGTACCCTTACTTTCTATACAAATAGGAATAATATTTTCTTAATAAACAAAGAGCTTTAGTAGCAAACTTGCTCATTGGAATTCGTGCCAAGTTTCTTTCTGAACCTTCTCTCTCTGTAAATTTCAAATGTAACCTCCTCTCCTCCCTTAAACTCTAGTACTGCTCTGACCTCCCACTGCTCGAGCACATGGGGAGAAGAGATATTAAGCATTTTAATTAAATTTTGTTATTATCTAGATTCTTCACAAAAGAATGAGAAGAACTTGTTGCAACTATTATTTTGCTGCTTAGTATATTATAATAAAATCTTATTACGAATACTGTGTATTAGAATTATATTAATTACAGAATTATTAGTTATTATTCTACTATTTTGATTATTTTGGTATTTCAATAATACTGCTGTAGATGTCAAATATATACTGTTATGTACTAAATGATATACGTATATGTATTTTCCTTGAAATTATTTAGCATTATACTATTTAATATTAATATTAGTGTTACTAATGTCATTAGTGGTTAACTAATTAAGCTTGGAGAAATACACATGCTAATTATTTCATAAGAGTAATATTATTGAGATAGGCCTTGTTTTAAGGAACGGGGCTATTAAAGCGATTTTGTGCACGGCCCGCCGGAATCCAACTCTGGACATACGATTGGGTTCGTATCGAAAAACTGGATCCGTAGACATGTAGTTTGACGACTTTAGAGACCGTTGACTCTGGCACGCTTTTCGGTGCAAAGCGGGTCCAGCGGCGGACACCGTTGTGACCCGAAATTACCGTTTTGCCCCTGTGTCCAGAATTGGACTTAAGGACAGGCAATCCTAGCTAATTTGACTATTCTAAAAATATTGGTAATATTTATTTCAGCTTCCGGGGACTGTTGTACGGGTTTTGACTATTGTGGCTCATTGAGTAGTTCAGATTTGTCGGTTTCACCAGCAAAGGACCACAGGCGAGTACAGTTTATTGTCTGCATTTCGATATTGATTTTCACTATATTTTATTGATTAGTCATTGGTTATGTGATTATTTTCTATTGTAAATTATTGAGTCGGGAATGAGAAGTACCAAGGATGTGTGATCTGACCTTAGACCGTGTAGGCCGTGTAGACCGTGTTGCATTTATTTCTTGTAGACCGTGTAGACAGTGATTTATTTATTACAAAGTAGACAGTGTAGACATTGATTTATTTATTGTAAAGTAGACAGTGTAGACCGTGATTATTTCTGCATTTAAACTGTATAGATCGTGATTAATTTTGTAGACAGTATTTCTTTACTGCAATATTTTCTGTAGACCGTGTAACTGTAGACCGTGTAATTGTAGACCGTGTAACTATAGACCGTGTAACTTTAGACCGTGTAGACCGTGTCGCATAATTGTTCCGAGACCGATCACATATCAAAGGTACTTCTAACAGTTGGGGAAAGTATGTTGTGTCTATTTATTTTACTATTGGTTTTCTGTATTTCCTGTTTATTTTCAAAACTCATGATTGATGTCTAACTTTTGTTTTATAGTCATTTTTTTTATTGAAATTGCTTTCAGTGAATTGTGCTCGTTCCATTCCTGACTGGAGACTAACATTTTCAGGTTAGCCGTTGATTCACTTAGCATGGGAGATACGGGGATACTCGCAGACAGGAGCTTAGAGACTAGCTAGATAGTGAGTGGTAGTCATTCTATAATTGTACAAGTTTATGTTTTCTGCAAAAGTAAAACTTGTGCTCTTTGTAACTTAAATTAATTTTTGTGAATGAGCATTATTTGTAATTTTGGATCGTCATAGCCGTGACAGCGTTCTACCGCCGACACTGCGGCGTAGGCTGGCTTGGACACGTCTCGTATCCGTTTAAAAAAAAAAAAGGGTGCGGATCGTGACACGAGAGTAGTACTGCATGGTTGTAAATCACCTGGTAATATTTTGTACAAGTTATTAGGTTTGAAATAAGACAATTATCTAATATTTTTCTAACCAACATCTAACTATTTACTATGAAAATAGTGTAATAACCTTTAAAAATAGTTTTAGTCACAAAAATACTTTTATAAGAAATTATTAATTTATCAATTGGTAATAAAGAAAAACAATTAATAATATTCAATATTAACTAATAATAATTATATATACAATATATATATATTTAAAGATCTTAATTTATTTATTTATAAAATACTGAAATATTCCTTTGAAAATGAGGTTAAAATTTGCCAAGAAGAAATTTAACTAGCAATTTTCAAGAAAACTTCATTATAGAACTTTTGGAAATAATTGTTAAAGAAAATTTACCAATTTATACTTAATATTTTATTTAATTATCAGAGAAGCAAAACATATATAACAAATCATATAACAATAATAATGATATATATATATATATATATATATATATATATATATATATATTACTACTAATACTAGTTAACAGGAATTAATCAACTAATAAGGTCAGCCCTATACCAGCCAATACAGCCCATAATCTACTTCTAATGATCTTAACAAAATTTTATTAAAACAAAACAAGACCAGACCTATTTATCCTGGCCCAAAAACCCAGTCCACTTCAATTCTTAGAATCAAAAATAGTTATGATGCCTGGTTTTTGGACTAAAGCCCAAACCCAGCCCAATTAACTCCATATCTCCTGAACCCGAGCCCTTACTTCTAACCCATAATTCAATTCCTACTAAAATTAGCCATAGTTAAACATTAACTATGCTAAAAACCTCACAAATTCTCATCAGACCCGGCCCAATATTAATATCCTAACAATATAACCCTTAAACTTCTCTCTCTTCTCATTTTAATTCTCAGCCGACTGAAACCTAAATCCAATCTCCTTCTCCTACTCTCGTCTTCTTCCTCTAGCATCAACCCTAACTCACTTCCTTCTTCCCATCGTCCTTCACTCAACCAAAGAAACTCTCATGGCTAGGAACCCTAACTCCATCACCAATTCGTCTTCTTCCCCAATCAATGTCCCAACCCTAACCCTAATAAATTTCCCCATGGCCATAGCCTACATCTTCAATCCGGCCACAAACCCTAGATTTTAGGTCAGTAAACCTTAGATTCTAGGTTATTCTTCTCCTGGCCGACTCTTCCTTCTCTCCCGACTGTTCCAAACCCTAAACTTAGGTCTGACCCCATGGCCGCACATAACTCTCCAGCTCAACTACAAACCCTAGATCCCAAAATCGAAAACCCTAACTCAAACTCTAAAAGCAAGGATAAAGGGGTCAAGAAGATCGAGGCGAAAAGCTTACTGGCCGGTCGGAGGGATGTGGATCCACGCTCGGGATGACGTCGTTGTCGACGATGAGGCGGTCAGGACGCGCTGCGATGGTCCGAACAGCGGCACGACTGATCTCGAAGTGGCTTCTCCCGAATAGATCCGGCTAAGCACGGTGGTGATCCAACGGTCGGCGCTAGCTCGACGACGACGGCGGCGGAGGTTGGCGGGGCTGCTCCTCGGTCTGGCGGTGGCGGCACACTCGAGGAGACAGCACGAATCTCAAAGTGTCTTCTCGAGTCTCGAAGGGTCACGCAAGAGTGACCGTACAAAATTCGAAGAGACGCCTCGACATGCGAAGCTGGCACGGTCTTCAAAACTATGGCTCGGCAGTCGAGGAGGTTGCCTCGAGCACCACGACGTCGAGGTGACTCCGGGCAGTGGTGGCTGGGTGGCGACCGACGCGGCGGCGAGCTCGGTGATGCTCCGACGAGGGCGCAGTGGCGCACGGCGGAGGAAGGCGACGGTGCTCGGCTAGATCGGGAAGAGAGAAAAAAAGTGACGTGTCAGTAATTGATGTCAAAAAGTATGGGAAAGTGTGTTAATAAATATTATTTATAGTAAATTAATGAGTGGCAGTGATGTAAATTAGTGTAGATCTGGGGTGTATTATACAATGGCAGTTTAGGTAATAAAATTAGATCTAGGGGCTAAATTAAAAGTAGTTGTAACAGCTTTCCAAAACAATAAAATTCTAACAGATTTCAAAATTCAAAATTTCAAAACAGTTTTCCAAATTAAAATTACTGATCCAAATTCCAAATTTCAAATATTCAATAGTTTTCAACAGAATTTCAAATATAACTTTTAACAGATTTCAAATTCCAAAACAGATTTTCAATATTCAAACAAATTTAATTACTCTTAACTAATTACAAAATTAGTTAATAACAGAATTAGTTGATAACAACCCGTAATCATAATCAAAACTTGCCCATTTATAACTAAAACAATTATTCTTTTTAGTTACAAATGAATAAATAATTACAAAAAATAGTTAATCAAAACTAATCTTTCCTTTTAGGTTAATACAACAAAATTTAACATAAGAAGACATGACTTTAAAATAGAATTCAAAAGTTTATAAATTAACTAGAAACAATATTAATATTTGACAATAAATTGGAATTATAAATTACCATTATTGATCACAACAAAACAAATACAATAGAATAAACTAAATTTATTAATAAATAATCAAATACTTACGAGTTAATCAATATTGAAAAAATAGAATTGAGAAAATGAAACCAATTTAACTAATAAAATTCAATATAACTAATTTATCATTTAAGCCAAAATGATTCTCTTTAGAAATTTTTTTCAAACAATTCAACAATATACAAAAATAGGTTTAGGGAGTTACAAATCTACCCCCCTTACAAAAATTTCGTCCTCGAAATTTCAAGGGTTTTGTAGAGTACAAAATCAATCAAAATTTATTAAAGATAACAAGAAAACTAAATGATTTATTTATGGAGTGAAATAACAAGGACTAACAAGTAGTCACTAGACAATATGAAAATTGTAAATGCAAGAAAACTCAGAGATAAGTCTCAAAATAGGCAATACAAAAATTTAGCTACTACAAGCAAGTAAGGGAGATATCGGTCCATCCGACTGCGCTCCTGCAGCTACTACTGATCCTCAAAGACTGGGTCCTCCTGCTGCTGCTCTGGTGCTGGCTCTTGACGAGTGAAAGCTGCAAGACAATCTTTCACTTGGTGAGTGGCAGATCCACAAACCAGGCACTGTCCTAACTTCTTGCGGCATTCCTCGCCACGGTGTCCCGGTCTCTTGCAGTAAGCACAAGAAAAGTATACTGGAGTCTGAATCTGTCTCTGTTGTCTCGGTGATGTCGGTGCTCGAACATGATGCTGATGCTGAAGTGGCCTTTGCTGAGTGTCGATCCACTTTGGTGGACCCTGGGAACTGCTGGCGCCAATGTCTCGGTCCCGCTTAAGCTTCGGATCCATCTCCTTCTCCACTCCCTGAGTAACTTTAAGGATGCTCGCATAGGTAGTGACCTGACTAATGGCTACTGCATGTCGCAGCTCCCTGGTGAGGCCCTTCTTGAACTTCCAAGCCCTCTCCTTCGACGTGCTGACTAGGTTCTCTGCGAACCTGCTGAGTCGAGTGAACTCCGATGTATACTGGGCCACTGTCATACTTTCCTGCTGCAACACCTCAAACTGCATCCGAAGCTCATCCCGCTCCACATCCAGGAAGAACTTCTCCTGGAACAGCAGCTTGAAATCCTTCCAAGAAACCCCGGGCTCCGCTAACTGGGGCTCCTCCCAGTACCAAGCCCTAGCAATGTCGAAAAGTTGCATGCTCGCAACTTCGACCTTCAAATCATCCGAGATCCTCGCCATCTTTAATGACCGCTCAGCATTCTCCAGCCACTCGTCTGCGTAGACTATCCCCTTATTGCCCCAAAATTCCATTGGACGGAGGTACTGATAGTCCTTGGCAGTTCCTGGCATCGGTGCTGTTGGTGCCGGCAGTGCTGGTGGAGCTGGCTCTCTGGTCCTGAGTGTGTCGACGACGGTCGCTCTAAACTGTGCGACCTGCTGACTTTGAGCCTCTCTGAACTGCACAGCCTGTTGATTCTGGGCCTCCATGAACTGCTAAAACATAGCCATCATCTGCGTGCCGTCGAACGTCATCGTCGGAGGAAGCGGCTGAGGCAGAGGCGGTGGAATCTGCTCCTGCGCACTGGGTGCAGGCTGCTCACTAGTCCCAGCGTTCGTCGTAGCGACCGTCCTATAACAGAAAAATAAACTGTTTATTGCTATGTCCTAGAAAAAAATTATAAACTATCCTAAAATCATAAGTAAAATCAAATTTTTAAATTTTAAATATCAATAACCATAAACCATTTTCCCGCGGTTCCTATGCTGTGATGAGTTTTTCTTAGCTTTCGCTGGTCCCCTAATAACACTTTATTGCCTAAGTGTCATTAGGATAGACCTGCATGGGCCACCACTAAAAATATGTTACGACCCGCTCCCGAATAATCGGATACGAGTCGGACACGCCCAGCCTTCGTCGATGGACACGACGAAGTAAGCTGTACAATACTAAGGAAAACTCAAAGTCACAATGTAATGTAAACAAACACAGCTTTTATAATGTTCCCGGAATGATCACCAATATCCATCAAGTCTTTTAATACAAAAATCAGCCGGAGACAAATTCGGTCAAATAAAATAAAGATACAATAATAAATATCCAAAATACAATCTCTAGAAAAATAAATAAAATGAAAACTGTAATATCCAATGCAATCACATGCTCCATGTAGCCCAAGCTCACCTGCAATGTATCCTGTCAGAAAAAGAGCAAAGTACAACCCTGACAAGAGCAATATACATTGTAATCTATAGTACAGAATACAAGGTGAAACCAGAATACCAGAAATGGAAATAAAACTATGGTACCAGAAATGAAGTGTAAAACTGCAGGCAATGGACGACAATTAATATGCTAGACAATGAACACGGCTATCAATGTACAAGGCAATGAACACGACAATCAATATACAAGTGTGACAATTTGAAATATTAAACTAATGTATGATCGGCTTAGGAGCACAATCAATCAATGAGTCAATGAGTCAATCAATTCTACAAGGTACGGCTTTACCGTACGTGAAGTGTACGATTAGGCTATCCACAATACCTATATTGGGTGTGATCACACAAAAGCTAATATTTTCCCAATCCCCGCAATAACAATGACGCACAAGCAATGAACAATATACAAGGCAATCGTGTGTATCTCGTGTGATATGAGAACATGGCACAAGAATGTAAGACAGAAAAATAAAGTACAAGTCGAGTCGGTGTACTTGCCTCGGTTTGGTTGCACGAGAGTAGTACTGCATGGTTGTAAATCACTTGGTAATATTTTGTACAAGTTATTAGGCTTGAAATAAGACAATTATAATATTTTTCTAACCAACATCTAACTATTTACTATGAAAATAGTTTAATAACCTTTAAAAATAATTTTAGTCACAAACATACTTTTATAAGAAATTATTAATTTATCAATTGGTAATAAAGGAAAACAATTAATAATATTCAATATTAACTAATAATAATTATATATACAATATATATCATTTAAAGATCTTAATTTATTTATTTAGAAAATACTGAAATCTTCCTTTGGAAATGAGGTTAAAATTTGCCAAGAAGAAATTTAACTAGCAATTTTCAAGTAAACTTAATTATAGAACTTTTGGAAATAATTGTTAAAGAAAATTTACCAATTTATACTTAATATTTTATTTAATTATTAGAGAAGCAAAACATATAACTAATCATATAACAATAATAACGATAATATATACTACTAATACTAGTTAACAGGAATTAATCAACTAATAAGGTCAGCCCTATACCAGCCAATACAGCCCATAATCTACTTCTAATGATCTTAACAAAATTTATTAAAACAAAACAAGACCAGCCTATTTATCCTGGCCCAAAAACCCAGTCCACTTCAATTCTTAGAAAAAAATAGTTATGATGCCCGATTTTGGACTAAAGCCCAAACCCAGCCCAATTAACTCCATATCTCCTAAACCCGAGCCCTTACTTCTAACCCATAATTCAATTCCTACTAAATTAGCCACAGTTAAACATTAAATCTGCTAAAAACCTCATAAATTCTCATTAGACCCGGCCCAATATTAATATCCTAACAATATAATCCCTTAAACTTCTCTCTCTTCTTATTTTAATTCTCATTCGACTGAAACCTAAATCCAATCTCCTTCTCCTACTCTCGTTCTTCCTCCAGTATCAACCCTAACTCACTTCCTTCTTCCCATCGTCCTTCACTCAACCGAAAAAACTCTCATGGCTAGGAACCCTAACTCCATCACCAGTTCGTCTTCTTCCCCAATCAATGTCCCAAACCCTAACCCTAATAAATTTCCCTATGGCCATAGCCTACATCTTCAATTCGGCCACAAACCCTAGATTTTAGGTCAGTAAACCTTAGATTCTAGGTTATTCTTCTCCTGGTCGACTCTTCCTTCTCTCATGACTGTTCCAAACCCTAAACTTAGGTCCGACCCCATGGCCGCACATAACTCTCCGGCTCAACTACAAACCCTAGATCCTAAAATCGAAAACCCTAACTCAAACTCTAAAAGCAAGAAGAAAGGGGTCAAGAAGATCGAGGCGAAAAGCTTATTGGCCGGTCGGAAGGATGTCGATCCACGCTCGGGATGACGTCGTCATCGACGACGAGGCGGTCAGGACGTGCAGCGGTGATCCGAACAGCGGCGCGACCGATCTCGAAGTAGCTCCTTCCGAACATATCCGACTAAGCACGGTGGTGATCCGACGGTCGGCGCTAGCTCGGCGACGACGGCGGCGGAGGTTGGCGGGGCTGCTCCTCGGTCTGGCGGTGGCGGCACACTCGAGGAGACAACACGAATCTCGAAGTGTCTTCTCGAGTCTCGAAGGGTCACGCAAGAGTGACCACACAGAATTTGAAGAGACGCCTCGACATGCGAAGCTGGCGCGGTCTTCAGAACTGTGGCTCGGCAGTCGAAAAGGTTGCCTCGAGCTCCACGACGTCGAGGTGACTCAGGGCAGTGGTGGCTGGGTGGCGACCGACGTGGTGGCGAGCTCGGTGACGCTCCGGTGAGGGCACGGTGGCGTACGACGGAGGAAGGCGGCGGTGCTCGGCCAGATCGGGAGAGAGAGAAAAAGTGACGTGTTAGTAATTGATGTCAGAAAGTATGGGAAAGTGTGTATTAATATATATTATTTATAGTAAATTAATGAGTGGCAGTGATGTAAATTAGTGTAGATCTGGGGTGTATTATACAATGGCAGTTTAGGTAATAAAATTAGATCTAGGGGCTAAATTAAAAGTAGTTGTAACAGCTTTCCAAAACAATAAAATTCTAACAGATTTCAAAATTTAAAATTTCAAAACAGTTTTCCAAATTAAAATTACTAATCCAAATTCCAAATTTCAAATATTCAATAGTTTTCAACAGAATTTCAAATATAACTTTTAACAGATTTCAAATTCCAAACCAGATTTTCAATATTCAAACAAATTTAATTACTCTTAACTAATTACAAAATTAGTTAATAACATAATTAGTTGATAACAACCCGTAATCATAATCAAAACTTGCCCATTTATAACTAAAACAATTATTCTTCTTAGTTACAAATGAATAAATAATTACGAAAAATAGTTAATCAAAACTAATCTTTCTTTTTAGTTTAATACAACAAAATTCAACATAAGAAGACATGACTTTAAAATAGAATTCAAAAGTTTATAAATTAACTAGAAACAATATTAATATTTGACAATAAATTGGAATTAATTAATTAAGCTTAAATTACCATTATTAATCACAACAAAACTAATACAATAGATTAAACTAAATTTATTAATAAATAATCGAATTACTTATGAGTTAATCAATATTAAAAAATTAGAATTGAGAAAATGAAACCAATTTAACTAATAAAATTCAATATAACTAATTTATCATTTAAGCCAAATTGATTCTCTTAGAATTTTTTTTTCAAACAATTCAATAATATACGAAAATAGGTTTAGGGAGTTACAAGAGGTTTGAATCAACGCTATCAGTTTCTGACTCCAAGTACTGGGTACCCCCAGCCTCTGAATCTGAAGAATGCATGTTTAAAGGTCGTTGACTTCTTGACCGAGTATGTTGATATACTCCTTCAAGAATTTGGTTAAACCTTTGTTGACCTGGAGTTCGGGACGAATTGCGTCTTGGACATCGTCCTCTATTGATATGAGATGCCATATTGACTGATGCATAAGATAACTCACATTCTTGGTCATCAAGTTGTTGCTGAGGTACGTTGTAGCTTAATCGGTCGAAAACTGACCGTTTAGTAGCAGAACAGCAACATTTAATCACAATTTGGTGACACTCATAATGATGGTTTTCTTGGAGGAGTGTCACAGGAGATTTCTGTTTTTACGCTTTTGTAAAAGCAACTCGCGTAAATTAGAAGAAGTAGAAGGTAATATCTTCTTTTTTATATTTGGGACAAGGAAATATCTAGTCCCTTGCGTAAAAAGAAGATTACTAGCTTCATTGGCAGAAAGCTGTACATTTTTATGCGCTTGAAGGTGTGTGCGTAAATCTGGAGTTGATTTTTGTGTTGTACGAACACCATCAGAATTGCGCGTAATCCTAAGATTAGGCACTTTGCGTAAATTTGCATTAGAGGATTGTTGGCGTAAAACAGAAGCTTTGCCACAAATTTTTTTCCTTGGATAAACCAAAGAAATTGTCTGTCATAGTAACAGAAGACTTGTTTATACGCTGCACGCGTGTAGGCAAGTTTACTTTAGGTATAAAGCACCATTGTGAACTTTATCTACCATATCACCGACAGAAGATTTGCCTTTACGCGTATAGCGCAAAACAGAAGTATCTGCCACATCACAGACGAAAGATTTACCTTTACGCGTAGAGCGCAAGACTTGAGCGTCTACCACGTCACAGATGGGAGACTGAATTTTACGCACTGGGCAAAAAGCTAAAGTAGGGACTGCCCCGTCATAGACGGGAGCCCCAACAACAGGAGTGGAAAGAATTCCCTTGCCTTCAGAGACAGCAGGGAGATCAGAGGGTGCTTTGGACTTAGGAATCCAAACTTTTCGCACCTTTCGTGATTTTTGAACATTGGATCAGCAAGTACTACCCCCAGTTCGGAGCATTTCTTTGTAAGCAGTCTGGTCTGCGAAACCAGAGATTCTGGGTTCGATCCCCAGCAGAGTCGCCATTTTGTTTCACTTAACAAAATGCTCTTTAAAGGCTTTCGAAAGAAAACGAGAAAAAGTACAAAAGTACAAGTTGTTTCTGGGAAGTATTGCTATGGAAGTCTGATCTGAGAACGATCACTTTGTTCCTTGGACCACACGATGATGATGAAGAAAAAATGCTAGAAGATGAACAGCTGGAAGAACTAAGTCACCAGAAAGGTATCGACACACTAGGCACTGATGGCGAGGTCGAATGCTTTCCTGCTTTGTTTCACTCTGTTCTTGAAGAAAAGTTAAAGAGAAATGCTCTAAAAAATCACTTTGCTCTTAAAGTATCTGGGCTCTAATCTCTATGTGATCTGTTGTGTTTTCTGTTTAGAAATAAGTCTATTTATAGACTAGACCCTCTGTGCATAAAAAACGTCAATGTTGAGTCTTACGCAAGTAACTGCTACCCACGATTGAAAATTGACCTCTACATGTGATGACACGTGTCCCATATAGAGTTATGGTCTCTACGTATGGTGATACGTGTCCCACAACTTCAATAATATGGGAAGAGCACGTACACACGTTCCTCGATAAGTGCAGCATGAAAGCCACGTATGCAGACCACGTTCTCACATAACCAAGAAAAGTTGAGCGTAAAATAGCCCAAAATAAGCTTCCTGCGTAAGGTGGCTAAGAAATAGCATTGAGCGTATAGCTAACTCAAATAAACTTTATGCACACAAAAAGTAGCTAAGATAGCCTTCAGCGTAAAAACTCAAATAACTTTCATGCGTAAAGGAAGTGGTCTTTTAAGCGTAAAGTAGCTCATCTGCACATTAAACGACAAGCGTTGGATTTGGTGTAAAAATCTCCTTGGCTTCTGTGCAATATTCTGTCAGAAAATTATTCTGTCAGATCAATATCACGCGCATTAAATGCAGTCTGGACAGCCTGTCGCTCTTGCATAGAGTTTGAGGATAACTCTTGCATAAAGGAGTTCGCGTAGAGTTAGATTCTGTTTGATCTCCGCGCAAAGCTTGAATCTGACTCAGTAAAGTCTTTAAATGGACCTTGCGTAGAGTCTGACTTTGCGTAAAGTTCTCAACTTCTTTGACTTGGTCTATTTTTTATGCTTCTACAAAGCGTGGACATGCGGGATGCGATCATTTTTGAAATGATTTTGTTAGTGAAGGTGCATAAGCTGATAGGCCAGAAGTCCTTGAATGTGGTCGGGTTGTCCTTCTTGGGGATGAGGATAAGGTTAGCTCCGGAGATGGATTTGGGGTATCTAGCATCCTGAAGAAAGGCGACGGTAGCCGCATGGATGTCGTGTTTAATGATGTCCCAGCACGAGCGAAAGAAGACGCCGGTTAACCCATCTGGGCCAGGGGCGTTGTGTTCGTCCAGAGCCCATACGGCGACCTTGACTTCCTCCGTGGAGGGGGGTGTAAGAAGCTGCTCATTCTCTTCGTTGTTGATCATGTGGGGGATCTTGGCGAGGAGGTCATCATCCTTGCTGATGGTGTCATTGGAGAAGAGTTTGGAGTAGAAGTGAGTGGCAGCCGTCTAAATGTTCTAATGATCTTTGTGAATACGACCGGTGTCATCCGCGATTTGGTGCACGCTTAGTTGTGTTTGCAACCTTTAACGCAAGAGTGAAAGAAGATGGAGTTTCTGTCTCCTTCAGCATTCCATGCCAACCTGACTTTCTTCTTCCAGAATTCTATTTCTATTTTAAACCGGGACTTGAGCAGAGCTTTGGTGAGGTGAAGGGTGGCGCGGTTCTCCTGCGACCTTTCCGTGGCGAACAAAATCTCTGTCCGAGTTACATCGTCCTCCGCCAGCTTAATGGCTTAGAAGATGTCTCCAAAAGCGTTCCTGCTCCAAGTCGCCAGAGCTCCCTTGGTGGCTTTGAGTTTAGTAGCAACGCGCACGATGGGGTCCGGATCGCTAGCTGAGCTCCAAACGGTGGCGACAATATGTTTGAATTGGAGGTGGTGGCTCCAGAAGGTCTGAAACTGGAAGACTTTCTTGATATGGAGTTGATTACTGCTGACCTCAATAAGAAGAGGGGAGTGATCTGATTTCGTGGTGTTCAGGTGAGATAGTTTAGCGATGAGGCCCATGTCCGCCCAATAATTATTGATGAGAGCACGATCTAGGCGAGAGTACTAACGCCTAGCTCCTTCCTGCATGTTATACCAGGTGAATGCGTTGCCGAAAAACGGAATGGGGAGTAGATGAGCATTAAAAATAAAGGCGTTGAAATCTGCCATAGCTGCCGGGTGTGGAGGCCTTCCTCCAGATTTCTCTTCTCGGTTGGAGATGGTATTGAAGTCGCCCACGCAAATCTACGGGAGGTTGTTGAATAAGTGGTAGATGGTCGAGAGGGTGTCCTATAGCCTCTTACGGTCGATGATATCGCAGCTTCCGTGCACCGCCGAAAGCAAGGAACGTTGTTGGAGGGTTGGGTGTTCAATCCAGCAGGAAAGGGATTGCCTGGAGTCGTGGATGGAACCAAATTTGATATTGACGGAGAGAAGATCCAGATATCGTT
>JANAVB010023512.1:0-23685 GCA_029216955.1 Iris pallida | reverse complement strand
AAGTGAGCGTGAAAATGGTTCATGTGGCATGCACAGTGTGAGTGTGAAAAATGATAAGAAATTCATGCACGCACTCGTGGACGTGTGCGTGACTAAAAATCCACGCACTCATGGATGTGTGCGTGACTGAAAATACACGCACTCATGGATGTGTGCGTGACTGAAAATACACGCACGCTCCTGAGAACGTGAGCGTGACTAAAAATACACGCACGCTCATGAGAACGTGAGCGTGTCTAAAAATACACGCACGCTCATGAGAACGTGAGCGTGACTAAAAATACACGCACGCTCATGAGAACGTTAGCGTGACTAAAAATACACGCAGACACGTAGAGACGTGTGCGTGACTAAAAATACACGCAGCCACGTAGAGACGTGTGCGTGACTGAAAATACACGCACGCTCATGAGAACGTTAGCGTGACTAAAAATACACACAGACACGTAGAGACGTGTGCGTGACTGAAAATACACGAAGCCACGTAGAGACGTGTGCGTGACTGAAAATACACGCACGCTCATGAGAACGTTAGCGTGACTAAAAATACACACAGACACGTAGAGACGTGTGCGTGACTGAAAATACACGCAACCACGTAGAGACGTGTGCGTGACTGAAAATACACGCAGCCACGTAGAGACGTGTGCGTGACTCAGGAGCCTTCGTCCCAAGTCAGAAAATGAAGTTCCCAGCCAGAAAACACGCTAAGTTGGGAGATCAAAACCCATAAACAACCGAAAATACAACAACTCAGATCTAGGAAAAACAAGTCACAGAAATCAAAAATGCTAAGTAGTAAACTCTCTCAGGATCATGAGAGGAAGAGAAATGAACCATAAAAATGGTTCTCCAAGCAAGAAGCAAGATTGCACTTGCCTGCTGTGGTTGGTGGAGAGAGTTGAGAGGAGAAGAAGAAGAAGTAATGGTGAAGAAAAGTAATGAGGAGAGAGAAGGAGATGGTGGCTTTAAATAGGGAGGGTGGTGGTAGGTGGGAGTTTGGGTCGGGTTTGTCCACCATGAACCCAAAACCCTCCATGGCCGAACCCAATAAGCAAGACTAAAAGCAGAAAATAACAGCAGGAAATAAAATGCAGATAATAAAATTGCAGACATAAAATTGCAAGAAATTAATTAACATGAAAATTAAAGAGCAGATAATTAATTAACATGAACTTATAGGAACTTAAATACAGGATAATACATGATAAATACTAAATAAATCTACATGAGTTGTACATGAATAAAAATACGCATTCTGGGAACGGGGAGTGACATCTCTACCCACCTTAAAAAAATTCCGTCCTCGGAATTTCAAATCCAAGCAGGTAGAAATACCGAAGCTAAACTATACAAGCAATTCTAGTGAGCAAGCAATCATTATTACCATATCAAAAGCAAGTACTATATATGTAAATTCATCAATCCATGATATCAAGTAGCTCTACCCATAAGGTGATAAGCATGAAAGAATCAGGACAATCAAGGTATACAGAAAGAGATATACCTTGTGAGTCAAACAGGGTGGATATCGTGATCGGATATCATCCTCACGTTCCCACGTTGACTCTCCCAAGGAGTGATGACCCCAAGCACACGGACAAGACTAATTGTTCGGTTCTTGAGTATCTTCTCTCTTCGGTCCAAAATGGACACAGGCTGTTCCTCGTAAGACAGGTTGGTACCAACAACCAGCTCAGAGTGATCGAGGACATGGCTTGGGTCCGATACATACCTACGTAATTGAGATACATGAAACACGTCATGCACCTCTCGTAACGAAGGTGGGAGGGATAAACGATAAGCAACATCGCCTATCCGATCAAGGATAACAAATGGGCCCACGTACGCGGACTCAATTTTTTGCGAACGCCAAATCTAATGACCCTACGAGTAGGTGAGATCCGCAAGAATACGTGGTCCCATCAGAGAACTCTAACGGCCTACGATGCTGGTCCGCCCAATGACGATGCCGGTCTTGCGCAACTCGAAGTCGCTCTCTAATTCCCTTAACCACTTCAACCGTCTGAACAATCATTTCTGGGCCTAACATCTTCCTCTCTCCGATATCATCCCATGCAAGCGATGATCTGCACTTCTTACCATATAGTGCTTCAAATGGCGCCATCTGGATACTGGCTTGATAACTATTGTTGTATGAGAACTCGACTAAGTACAGGTGACTCTCCCAATGCCCTCCAAAATCTAGAGTGCAAGCTCGTAACATGTCTTCTAAAGTCTGGATCGTTCTTTCTGATTGCCCATCCGTCTGCGGATGGTAGGCCGTGCTAAATCTTAACTTGGTACCCAGACTATGATGTAAGCTCTTCCAAAAATATGATGTAAAGCGGGTATCTCGATCCGACACAATACTGACAGGGACTCCATGCTGCCTAACTATCTGTTGCGTATACAACTCTGCCAACTTTTCTGTAGATTGCCCTACTCTGAAAGGAAGAAAGTGTGCTACCTTCGTAAGTCGGTCCACTATTACCCAAATAGCGTCCTTACCACTTGGTGATCTCGGTAAACCGGTCACAAAGTTTATTGTAATATGCTCCCATTTCCATTCCAGAATAGGAAGCGGTTGCAATAACCCAGCGGGCCTCTGCTATTCTGCCTTTACTTGCTGACATACCAAGCAACGGGAAACAAATCTAGCTATCTCCCTCTTCATTCCGTTCTACCAGAAATGCTTCTTGATATCTTGGTACATCTTGGTCCCTCCAGGGTGAATAGAATACTGAGAACTGTGAGCTTCTGCCATAACATCCTGTCTGATATCTCCACTAGGCACATATAGACGTAATCCAAACCTAAGTGTACCATCTTCATGAATTCTTATCTCCTTCCTGAGTCCTGACTCACATTCTGCCCTAAGCTTCTGAATCCTTGGGTCTTGTGCCTGAGCTGTCTTGATTCTGCCTACCAAGTCGGATTGAACTTGCAGACTTGTTAGAACTCCTACATCACTAGGAAGTATAACTTCGATGCCCATCTCATGAAGGTCTTCTAAGATATGCCTCTGTGTGGTCAACATAAATGCGCCGCCTCTCCTGCTAAGAGCGTCTGCTACTACATTAGCCTTGTCTGGGTGATACTGAAGCTCCACGTCATAATTCTTGATCAACTCTAGCCATCTCCTCTCCCTCATGTTCAGCTCCTTCTGAGTAAAGATGTACTTCAGACTTTTATGATCTGTGTACATCTCCACTCGGTCACCATATAAGTAATGCCTCCATAGCTTCAGAGCAAACACTACTGCCGCTAACTCCAAATCATGAGTTGGGTAATTCTTCTCGTGGTCCCGAAGCTGCCTAGATGCATATGCTATCGCCTTCCTATGCTGCATAAGGACACATCCAAGTCCTTTATCTGACGCATCACAATATACTGTAAAACCTCCGGGTCCAACTGGCAACGTAAGAATAGGTGCTGATATCAACTTCTGCTTCAAAGTCTCAAATGATGCCTGACATTCTGTCGACCAAACAATGGTACATCCTTCCGGGTTAAGCGAGTCATGGGTGCTGAAAGCCTTGCAAAGTCTGACACAAACCTTCTGTAATATCCTGCCAATCCTAAGAAACTCCGCACATCTGCTACGGTCTTGGGTACTGGCCAACTCTCTACTGCTTCTACCTTCTTGGGATCTACTGCTACTCCAGCTCCTGATATGATATGACCCAAAAACGAAATATGGTCCGACCAAAACTCGCACTTGCTGAGCTTGGCATACAACTGGTTCTTTCTCAGAACCTGCAACACTTTCCTGAGGTGGTCTTCATGCTCCTCTTCACTAGCAGAGTATACGAGAATGTCGTCAAGAAACACAACGACAAACTGGTCTAAATATGGCATAAAGATGCGATTCATCAAATCCATGAATATCGCTGGAGCATTGGTCAAACCAAACGGTATTACTAAGAATTCATAATGCCCATACTTCGACCTGAATGCTGTCTTAGGAATATCTTCCTTCCGAACCCTTACCTGATGGTATCCTGAACGAAGATCTATCTTGGAGAAAACTCTAGCCTTGCTCAACTGATCAAACAAGTCATCGATCCTGGGTAATGGGTACTTGTTCTTCACTGTTGCCGCGTTAAGCTTCCTGTAATCAATGCATAATCTGGATGACCCATTCTTCTTTCCCACAAGTACCACTGGTGCTGCCCATGGTGACACGCTAGCTTGGATGAACTTCTTCTCCTTCAGTTCCTCTATATGCTGATATACCTTGGCCTGCTCTGAATCCGCCATTCTGTAAACCCGATCTGATATCGGTTTAGTTCATGGTGCTAATTCTATACTGAACTCAATATCTCTAACCGTTGGTAGACCTGGAAGTTCTTCGAAAAATACGTCTAGAAATTCTTCAACTACCTTCGGAATCTGAACTTCTTCCATTGTCGTTATTACTCCCTGCTCTTACTGAGTTGCCTCTGATCTGACTAAGGTGAACCGCTTCATGCCTGAAATATCAAAAGATACACTCCCTCTACGACAATCTATTGTCGCATGACTGTCTTTCAGCCAGTCCATGCCTAAGATAACGTCAAAATTTCCAACAGGAAATTCTATCAACCGGGTGGGTAAGGAATGCCCGCAAACTACAACACTACACGCTAGAATAACTCTACTAACTCCTAAGAGCCCATTGCCAGTGAGTATATTCAACCTCCCTGGCAATGCCTCGAACTCCATTCCTAGTCGTGTCGCAAATTGTGCAGATATAAATAAATGGGATGCTCCCGAATCAAACAATGCTACTGCAGGATATGAGGCGACGAGAATGTTACCTGCCACAACATCTCCCGATGCTAATGCCTCCTCCAAGGATAAAGTGAATGCTTGCCCCCGACCTTCTTGCTGGTTTCCATGCTGCGACCTAGCCTGATGCTGCTGCTGGCCCCTTCCTTGATGATGCTGGGGTGGTCTATGCTGGTGTTGCTGCTTCGGCGGTCCCTGCTGCCGAAACATATGAGCCTGCGGACGCTGTGCCAACGGCCTTACTGCCACTGCTGGTCCTCGATACTGGCCTGCCCCTGGTACGGGCAGAGCAGAAAACTGCTGCCCTGGTCCTCCTGATCTCGAATTTATGGGACACGTGGTAACCCGATGGTCTGGATTTCCACATATCAGACACAGTCCATTCAATGTCCGACACACATCTCTAGTGTGCCCCATCTTCCCACAATAAGTGCAGTCCGCCGGGGGTTGCTGGTTCTTCCTCTGTTTCTGTTGTTGCTGCCTGGGTGGTGGTGCTGGTCCTCGTATCGCCACATCGTGGATACGAATGCCAGTGGATGGTGCTGTTGTTCGGGGTGCTGCTCTCCCTCCTCCTTCAATCTGACTGTGGGATCTCTTCTGACCCCCAGTCCTCACTACAAGCCTCTGAATGGTGATCTCATGCCTTCGAGTCGCCGTCAATATCTCATCAAAAGTTTGGTAATTGTGCCCCTCTATCAATTGCAAGAGTTCAAGATAAAACCCTTGCTAAAACCTCATGGCCCTCTGGCGCTCTGTTGCTACCATCTCTGGGGCGAATCTACTCAATCTGTAGAACTCCGCTGCATAAGCATCTACAGTCTTGCCAGCCTGCCTGAGGCTGATAAACTTCTGTTGTAGCTCAAACTGCGCCACAACTCCATAGTACTTGGTCTTGAATCTTGCAGTGAAATCGTCCCAAGCCACAGGACGCCTGATGCCCACTTCCTCTGATTCCTACCAATCACGTGCGAGATCCTGAAGTAATAACTTCACTAGATCCACACGTTCTTCTGTCGGCACCTTAGCTGCTGTCAGAATAGCCTCCATGTCCTTAAGCTATACATCTGCTGATATGGCATCCTCTGTGCCCTCGAAACGGCGGGGGTTGTACTTGCAAAACCTGGCTGACGCTCCTGAATCAGCCCTCGTTTCTCTTTCTAAAGCCGTGTACAATCCTTGGTTGAGCAACACATTCTGCTCTTGTAGCTGAGTGTGCATGCGCTGCTGGACCAACATCTGATGTTGCTGAGTAGCCATCATTCCTCTCATGATCTCCAGAAGGGCTGGTGTGTCCACTTGGGTAGGAGGAACTGTCGGTGGTGGTGGAATATCCGGATACTGTGATCCAGCTGCTGGTTCCACTATCACTTCTTCCTGGGTAGCCTCCTGAGGTGAGACTGGCCCTTGTTGCTGACCAACATGGTCAGGTTGCCCATGTTGCTCCTGCTGTTGTTGCTGTTGTCCAGCTCTGACCGATGCGGACGAAGTGCCCCTAAGAAAAGGGACAAGAGAACAATCAAACAACCGGACATGAAGGATCAACGAAGTCAAAGGATACCGGAATGTCAAGCAAGGGTTGAGAATAATGAATCATGAGATCAAGGGGGAACACATGTGATTGAGACATCCTATAAACCAAAAACACCCTACAAGTCTGAAATCAGACCTGCATGGGCCACCACTAAAACCTTGTCACGCCCCAGAACCAGAATACTGGAGAGCGGGGGAATGACTCAGCCAGCTACGTATTACGGGTAGATGAATACCGTATAATACGATCAATACTGTCTAACCAGATGAGGGGGTGCATACTACATGAAAGTCTTACTATGGTCATTTCACATCTATTGTCTCAATCATTCAAACAAGAAACAGTAATAAGAAACATGTAAGATAAAGCAGTAAGGCGTCCCAAACGCTTAGTCAAAATATTCTTAAGATTTGGCTTTACAAAACATAGCCAGATGGTATAGTAACATGTACACAATTGTTATCAGCTGCAGTCTGACTTAGTTACAATTATGTAAAAGTAAGTACAAGACAATCCGACTAACATGTCGGTGCCAAACGGCTAAGTATAAGTAAATGACAAAACGAGCGGTGAAGTAAGGAAACCCACTCGAGTCCTCCTGCGATCATTCCCCTAGTATTGACCATCTTGGAGGTAGAAGTAAGCTGGATCCTCGGGGACCGGCTCTAAATCTGGCCATGCAAAACCAGAGAGGTTAGACCTCTAATAGCAAGTACCACAAGGGAGCACGATATGAAGGACTAAACCAGTAAGTAAGAAAATATGAAAATAGATCTCTGCTTTCCACCAGGATTCACATAACATCACAACACTTCGAACCAACCTTCCAACCAAACAAGGACAGAAGTTAGCCCGTCATGTCCTGACATTCTGATCATCTCAGTTAGGCAACAGGGTAGGTACAGTACACAAACAAATCATCTTGAACGGCCAATCAACCACTACGGCTTGCTATGGTGAGTCCCAAGTTATCCTGGAATTATGCAAAAATAGGGATTCCTCAGTTCTTACTATGTGCGAGCAAGGCTAGTCTATCCAATCAATCAATTACGTAATCATGTAGTTAGACGAGTCCCAGCGGGACGCCCGCCGTTATAGCATGTACAATAATATAAGCAGATACCGTTCCCTACCCGTGTGACAGATTTACAGTATCTGTGGAAACCAGCCGGCCCGTCGGGCACTTAATAGTCCCAAGGGAGCTGCCATGTAAGAACTCGGGAATCCATTCTCTCCATGCCATCATTATTTTATTTAACTTAATAGTCTCTACGTTGAGTGAAGTTCCATACCGTGGATCATGGTCATTCAAATGAGTACTTTTGTACGGGATACGATATGCGCAACTCTACAACGATACCCGTGCGGCTAGGTTATAGGTTTTACATAGCGTAATGCAACAACCAAGTCTAACCACGGAGTAATCATGCCTTGACCATAAAGTACACATGCTATTTTTGTAAAATAAATAAATAATTAAATAAATAAATAATTTGAAGCCTGCATGTGCCTGCATGTCAATATTCGGGATTGGCTAATCGAGTACAATAGTTCATTACATGAACGTGTCTCATTCATTCAATTCAATAAGACGACTAGCCAGTCTCTTAGTTCCAACTAAGAACGTATGATCAATATTTAGTCCATGTCACAATCATTATCAATGGTGACAAGGCATGAGAGTCAATTAGTATTACATAGGGTCGAGTTTATAATTCTCAAGGTTAAGTTCCCGTCAATCGGGGTATCCATGGATCAATCAAGACACATGACACAATTCCACATAACAATCCATATTAACTATATTAACATGTCATGATTTTATCAAGTTCACGCCAAAAGGCGTAAGGATATAATAGAAGAATTATCATGCCATCATTAAATGAATAAGTTATAGAGCAAATAGAGACACCCTGGTTAAAAGTCACGCCAGCAAGTCTAAGCTAAGGCCAAAAGTCACGCCAACAAGTCTAGTCGAAGTGAGCGTGAAAATGGTTCCTGTTGGCATGCACAGTGTGAGTGTAGAAAATGATAAAAAATTCACGCACGCACTCGTGGACGTGTGCGTGACTAAAAATCCACGCACTCATGGATGTGTGCGTGACTGAAAATACACACACTCATGGATGTGTATGCGACTGAAAATACACGCACTCATGGATGTGTGCGTGACTAAAAATCCACGCACTCATGGATGTGTGCGTGACTGAAAATACACGCACTCATGGATGTGTGCGTGACTAAAAATACACGCACGCTCCTGAGAACGTGAGCGTGACTAAAAATACACGTACGCTCATGAGAACGTGAGCGTGACTAAAAATACACGTACGCTCATGAGAACGTGAGCGTGACTAAAAATACACGCACGCTCATGAGAACGTTAGCGTGACTAAAAATACATGCAGACACGTAGAGACGTGTGCGTAACTAAAAATACACGCAGCCACGTAGAGACGTGTGCGTGACTGAAAATACATGCACGCTCATGAGAACGTTAGCGTGACTAAAAATACACGCAGACACGTAGAGACGTGTGCGTGACTGAAAATACACGCAGCCACGTAGAGACGTGTGCGTGACTGAAAATACACGCACGCTCATGAGAACGTTAGCGTGACTAAAAATACACGCAGACACGTAGAGACGTGTGCGTGACTGAAAATACACGCAGCCACGTAGAGACGTGTGCGTGACTGAAAATACACGCAGCCACGTAGAGACGTGTGCGTGACTCAGGAGCCTTCGTCCCAAGTCAGAAAATGAAGTTCCCAGCCAGAAAACACGCTAAGTTGGGAGATCAAAACCCATGAACAACCGAAAATACAACAACTCAGATCTAGGAAAAATAAGCCACAGAAATCAAAAATGCTAAGTAGTAAACTCTCTCAGGATCATGAGAGGAAGAGAAATGAACCATAAAAATGGTTCTCCAAGCAAGAAGCAAGATTGCACTTGCCTGCTGTGGTTGGTGGAGAGAGTGATGAGAGGAAGAAGAAGAAGTAATAGTGAAGAGAAGTAATGAGGAGAGAGAAGGAGATGGTGGCTTTAAATAGGAAGGGTGGTGGTAGGTGGGAGTTTGGGTCGGGTTTGTCCACCATGAACCCGAAAACCCTCCATGGCCGAACCCAATAAGCAAGACTAAAAGCAGGAAATAACAGCAGGGAATAAAATACAGATAATAAAATTGCAGACATAAAATTACAAGAAATTAATTAACATGAAAATTAAAGAGCAGATAATTAATTAACATGAACTTATAGGAACTTAAATACAGGATAATACATGATAAATACTAAATAAATCTACATGAGTTGTACATGAATAAAAATATGCATTCTGGGAACGGGGAGTGACACATTCGGACGGATTGTGACCGTCCAGTGCTGTGATAAGCTATGATATCTGTAAGTTTGGGATCCTTCGGATACTGGGCTAGCAATCCGTATCGAAGCGATTGTAGGCTTACACATAAGAGATGCCAAGTCCATTACGGTACGAAACACAGTGACCTTCATATAGATAGGGCCGGTGGGCTGAGATGAGAGTCGGATGCAGGCGCAGGGCCTGCGACTCTTATGCATGGTCTAAGTTTATGGCTGGCTGTTGCGTGAATGATATAATTCTATGTTAAGTTCTAGCCCGTGCAGACTAGGCAATATGGGACGGAGATGAGCACGAACACTATGTTTACGTTCATATTATGGCTAACTGTATCTGCTGCAGGAACACAACATGGGACACATTTATGATAATGTGCTATGTTTAAGTATTGCTATGAAACTGATCCTAAGGCTAAGTAGAAAGATCACCAATAATGATGCATGTTCCACTAAATGATTTAGTGTTTGGTATGGGTGCGAGCGGGTCTTGATCAGTGCGAAGCGAGGACGAAAGCACTAATCCCCCACTAGTTTATGTGCAGGCTCAGGTTATGATCGGCTCGGGACGGAGCTTGGCTTGGACGTGCCGAGGCATGGAGTCCTTGGCGTTCAAGAGGAGCTTCCGCATAGGCGTTCAGACTTACGACATGGAGATGTTCGGCCGAAGACTACTTGGTGGCTATAAAGAGGCATAATGTATGGGACAATGTAATCCTTTGTGAGCTAGAGAGATCATGAGCGTTGTAGCCAATTGGCATAATATGTTGGGCTATTCAGAGCCTTTGTAACCTTCAGTTCATTATGAATAAAAAGAGATTCTCGTTGTATACTCTATTTTCCTTCCGCTGCTTATGTTATCAAATTGAGATAGTTCTATGTGAACCTGTTATCTCGCCTTGCACGAGCGGAACTCCAGGCTCGTACGGCATTACGCCCCAGCGAGGACGATGATTCGGGTAAAATCTAGCGAGGACGAGCGATTTCCCGGATCGGGGCATGACAAGTTGGTATCAGAGCGGTTCCATCCTTTGGACCGTGCGTGAATCTCTTTGACCCTCAGTTGCTTCGCTATCAAAATTAGTTGACTCTAAGTTGCTTCCACAACCGCATGGCTCATGGATCTGCTCGACGCTACATTGGATGTTCCATACAATAAGTCTATATTAAGTGCGTACGTCTGCCACAAGTATGTCGTGACTATTGCGCTATCTCCGTGTGCCATCGGAGACTGTTGGTTGCACGAAGTACAACGGGTTATGAGATTATGGTTTCTCGAAGTGCAATAAAGTTGTGAGTCGTTGGTCGTACGAAGTGCAACGAATATGGTGATGTTGGTTGTACGAAGTGCAATGATATGCGTATTGTTGGTCGCACGAAGTGCGAAGAGTTATGTATTGTTGGTCGCACGAAGTGCGAGGAGATATGTGTTGTTGGTTGCACGAAGTGTAACGAAATCAATATGTGAGGCGACGCATATTATGTTGCTATGCGAACGATTATGTGTTGTTGGTTGCACGGAGTGCAGCAAGTCGTGAATCGTTCGTTGTATCAGTGCGACGAGTCGATATGGTATGATACGTGTTGTATGGCTATGCGGATGGATAGCGATCTGTTACACGAGATTGAGAAATGACCTTAAGTATCGAGAGTAAATTGTTGTACGAGTTGCAACGAGCGAGATTGGAAGATCGTGGATACGATTTGAACGAGTCGAGTTGAGTAGGCGAACATGTATGTTGGCCGAATGTCGCATTGAGCTTTGAATAAGTGAATGTTGCGGGTGTGATCGAAACGATTGCCATGGTACGGTTAGATGGAATGCGTGTCAAACTTGAGCGAATGCTAGAGCTGGGATCGGAAAGATCGCCATACGGAATAGTTGATTGAGAATAGATGTCGGACCTATGCGGAATGTGATGCCAAGTAATAACTCGATTTTGAGTGGTATATGCAATACCAATTATGCGAGCAAGTATAGCGAAGTATTATATCAATAACGATAGGCTCGATCCTGAGTGGTATATGGAATACCACTTAGCGATAGCTATGTTAAGCCATTTGGTGACTTGCGATAGGTTTCGTCGAGACGATATTGTTGTTACGATATGTTGTCCTCAATGAAAGAAGTAGTACCGAGACTTGAGTGGGAATGACTTGAGAGAAGTCGATGCAAGTATGCTTCGATGAATTGAATCGAACGATTATGTGCGAAGTCATATCCACGGAGGATACATCGAACGAGGATTCGTTAAGTGTAAGTCGAACGGTAGACGGAGCATAGCGAAAGAAATATTGCATTGAGGAAATAGTCGACTCGGTCGAGATTACGTTGAGTAGGTACGAAAAAATCGTACGAACGAAATTGGGTTAGTACGATGAATCGGTAGCACGATTTGGAAGTACGAGTTAGGGATATGAGAATGAATATGTGAATTAGAAATTGTGTTGCGATTTTGGTAGTGAGTTATAACGGAATGAATCTTGATAAGTGCGAGACTTGATTCGTATTCGAGTTCGAATAATGGCAATGATTGCAACGGGTTTGAGCTTATGAGAAAGAAAGATGTTCAAGTTATGCATATCGACGATGGTATTGAGGCGTATCAAAGACGATATGCAATAACTCAGGAATACTCTGATCGAATGAACAAAAATTATGTTGAGCATTGTTGTTGGATGAATAAGATGCAAGTTAAGTTATGGCAATTGAGATAATAATAGTAGGAGTGCTTCGGAAAATTTAAGAGTGGACGGATGTTACTCAGATGAAATCAAAAGTGTTTGGATTGATTCGTGGATAACCACTATGTTGACATTCTTGCCTTATGCGAGTACAACTCCAGCATCGCACATGCGTCACGCCAAATTAGGGCGATCATTCCGCGTGAGCGCTGGTATGGTGATTCATCCAGCGGGGATGATCGAACTTACGAGGTGTGGCAAATTTGATATGGACTCGTGGTTTGATGCGAAGGTGGAATTAAGGATTGTACGATAAGCCTAAAAGTGTGTCAGATATTGGCCGTAAGTGTATAGACTCGAACGGAGGCGAACAAATAGTGCTCGGTTGCGATATTGTTAACGGTAGCGTATAAGTAATTCGAGTAGCAACGGCGCATCAGTTGCGCGGGAGTAGATAAGTTATGGATTGATATGTCGGATTTGGTAAAGTTCCATAGGAATTGTCGAAAAATGATTTGGCTCTGCGATAGGATATAGCATGGTTCGTTGTAACTGTCCCTCGTTGATGATCTTCAATTGTCGAGCGTAGTTTCGGGGCAGATGACCCTAGAAGACTTGACCGCCAAATCAAATGAATGTTGAAGTCCCATAGGATGACCCTAAAGAAGTCGCGTAAGAAACTTTGTCGAGGATGAGGAATGATGTAGTGCATATTGAGGATAAGTCTAAGCGAGTGAGTATCGTATTTCGTAAGTTAGCGAGTAGCCTTCGACTAGATCGATATGGTTAGAAAGTTTATGATCGATCAAATAGATGTTGAGGAACGTGCTTAGCGTAATGATGCGGTAAGGCGATTGCAAGGATTCTGCAATGCGCGAGCGCGACGAATAATAGAATACCCCAAAGAGTTGTATCGTAGATCGGTTTGAGTAACGGTTAGGCTATGTGTGTTGAGCGTACCATCGATATTACGAAATGAACTAGTCGAAATTGATTCGAAAATTGAGTAAAGGATTGTACTCGGCCGAGAATAGGAGATGGGCATATCGTAAGAGACCTTGGGTCAGAAAGATTGTTGCCTTTGAGCATCATAGACTCAAGTTGACCTCTGGTGTTGGGAGAGATTAAGTACGATATCTGGATAAGTTACCTAGCGGGGGTAGCCCCAGACGCAATGCGTAGGCAGTTCGAGAACGTGGGTCGTGTGGGGACAGTTGTGTGCGAGACTTAGTACGGATTGTTGGCAAAGGAATTTGTGACATGTGGCCTTAGTCCATGTCATTAAGGCCAAATGTTATGAATAATAGGATGAAAGACTTGAGTTATACGAGAGATAGGCAAACGGTTGGGCGAATAAGCGTTGCAGAGAATTGTTGTAATCGGATGCGCAATGACTCGATGCAGTGCATGCGTTAGATGGCCGGCGAGAAACTTATGAGATCAAAGTTATGGTTTGGATCAAGTTATATGTGAAGATGTTTGCAAGCAGGACTCTAGGAATATGTGCTAAGAGATGACTAAGTCAATAATGGAATGATGGGTGCTTGAGGATTTAAGCTGAACGTGTTAGTTTGTCCCGATATCCTATAACTGAGCTTGGCTGAAATGCATATATTGGTGGGACGCCTAAAATATGTGTATGATCCAAACTAAGTTGTACGATTCCAACGATAGTAGTACGAGATCGTGAAACGATCTAGCGAGGCACTTGGATTAAGTGTTGGTTTCGGTTCGAGGACGAACCTGATTTTGAGTGGTATATTATGTAATGTCCCGCTCCGTACGGTGCATTACGATGAGTCGTTGACTCGAACAGTTGCGTTGACCCGATGAAGTATCGATGCAAATCAATACAAGAGTTACGTTGGCCAAAGGTAAGCTTTGAGTCGGTTGGAATCTACGAATCGAATCGATGCAAAGGATAAGTACCGTTGAGCAAGTGTTGATTTTAGTTGATCTGGTGTGCAGGCTATGCTTTTACGCTGGACGATAAGAGGTCGGCATTTTGTCTTATGCAATGAAGTGTCCGCAAAACCAAATCGTGGCCTTGCAACGGATTGTGGCGTGGGCGCGATAGGCCAAATCAACCGAGTAGTTCAAAGGAATGGCTAAGTCCGGGAGTTAGCTATGCGATCGATTTATGGAAGCGAGACGCTTCAATCGGCGAGACGGCAAGGCGTATCGGCTTAAGGTGGGCGGGTTCTTGACTCTCTCTCCCTATTCCTTCACGTCTAATAAAATATGTTATGGAATGCGTAAGATGTTATCGAGTTAGCGAGCGTGGCTCGACGATGAAAGATCTAAGTATGCGTTGAACACTAAGATAGAACATTGAACAATTAAACAATTGAAGCGACGTACATCAAGTGTACGAGTCGCGGTAGGGCAATGATGGTAGAACATTGAAAGACGATATTGAGATGTGCATCGTGTGCACGGCTCCGAGAACATTGAATACTAGGCGTAGAACATTGATTATGGTGCTGAGCGTGCCCTCGCGCACTTATGTACGAAAAGACTAAGTAACTTCGGAGTTAGGCTATGTGAACAACTTACGAATGGTACGTGCTGAATATGAAAACGAGATGACTAAGCCATTGGACGTCGTGCATCAATATGGATGTGTTGGGGCATAACGCCGACGGAGCTCCCCATATGAATGGTGGATTATGTTTATGAGACGCAAATATGTTTATGGCACGGGAAACCGTTTATGGATCGAGACCATGTTTATGAAAAACGGAGGATTTGGTTGGAATGTTATGTGTGTTTGCTATGGCACGTATTGCATGGTCAATGGACTCGGATGGCCCGTATACGGGTGCGGCTTCCCTCGGACGGTTACGCCGGGGCACCGGGACCGTTTGGCCTAGGAGGAAATTATGTGTGGTATTTATGGTGCACAACATTCGGACGGATTACGACCGTCCAGTGCTGTGATAAGCTATGATATTCGTAAGTTTGGGATCCTTCGGATACTGGGCTAGCAACCCGTATCGAAGCGATTGTAGGCTTACACATAAGAGATGCCAAGTCCATTACGGTACGAAACACCGTGACCTTCATATAGATAGGGCCGGTGGGCTGAGATGAGAGTCGGGTGCAGGCGCAGGGCCTGCGACCCTTATGCATGGTCTAAGTTTATGGTTGGCTATTGCGTGAATGATATGATTCTATGTTAAGTTCTAACCCGTGCAGGCTAGGCAATATGGGACGGAGATGAGCACGAACACTATGTTTATGTTCATATTATGGCTAACTGTATCTGCTGCAGGAACACGGCATGGGACACATTTATGATAATGTGCTATGTTTAAGTATTGCTATGAAACTGATCCTAAGGCTAAGTAGAAAGATCACCAATAATGATGCATGTTCCACTAAACGATTTAGTGTTTGGTATGGGTGCGAGCGGGTCTTGATCAGTGCGAAGCGAGGACGAAAGCACTAATCCCCCACTAGTTTATGTGCAGGCTCAGGTTATGATCGGCTCGGAGCGGAGCTTGGCTTGGACGTGCCGAGGCATAGAGTCCTTGGCGTTCAAGAGGAGCTTCCGCATAGGCGTTCGGACTTGCGACATGGAGATGTTCGGCCGAAGACTACTTGGTGGCTATAAAGAGGCATAATGTATGGGACAATGTAATCCTTTGTGAGCTAGAGAGATCATGAGCGTTGTAGACAATTGGCATAATATGTTGGGCTATTCAGAGCCTTTGTAACCTTCAGTTCATTATGAATAAAAAGAGATTCTCGTTGTATACTCTGTTTTCCTTTCGCTGCTTATGTTATCAAATTGAGATAGTTCTATGTGAACCTGTTATCTCGCCTTGCTCGAGCACAACTCCAGGCTCGTGCGGCATCACGCCCCAGCGAGGACGATGATTCGGGTAAAATCTAGCGAGGACGAGCGATATCCCGGATCGGGGCGTGACACAAACCACTCCATAAAATCCTACGAAATTTTATAGGCTTAGTGTCAGTCATCTCCCCTACGTGCACGCAAAATTTGGTGTCCTCTCGTGCTGTGTCCAGGGAGAACTCGGACACGGGTAGCAGGACACCTGTCGAGCCCCTCGTGCTGCGTGTCCAGAGCAAATTAGGACACGAAAACGACACAACCTTCGACTCAGTCGAATAGATTTGGGTTCTACACCCCAAGGGCTACACAACCATGTAATTACTTTTAAAAAATACTAAAATAATTTCCTATGTGGCATTTCGTCGAATACAAGTTCAAAAACACCGATACGTGTCCGATACGGACACGAAATGGACACGAACTTCTACCACACTTGGGCTACACCTAGGGGAACCCTAAATGAATGCATCTATGAAGAAAAATCATGATTTCAATGGATGTAGATAGGTTTACCTATTTAGAGTTAGAATCTCAATAAAAAAGGGTAATGATGAGGTTTCTCCTTGAACTCCAATTGACCAAAGCACTTCAAACCCTAGCTAGCAAGCCCCTACTAGCTTCCACTATGGTAGAGGGTGATGTTGAAATTGATTAGAACCAATTTGGGCTTGATTTAGATATTTAGGGAAGGAAATTTGGGGAGGAACTATTAGGGTTCTAAGAAGTTGTAAAAGAGGCAAGGGTTTTTACTAAGGATGTTTTATAGGAAGGGGGCACTTGATGGCTGCCATAAGATGGATTAGGGTTAGATTTTAGGTCTAGATGAGTGGCTAAGATCATTCCACCCAATTCCAAGCCATCCTATTGGTTCTAGGCTTTCTTTTCACAAATATCCTAAGAAGAAAATATCCTACTTAGGAATATCTAGATATTACTAACCTTGGCACTTAGTAGGAATGTTCTAACCATGATTCTAACCTCAAGGCTAATCTAGGTTAGGTTAAACTTCTAGGTTAAGGCTTAACTAAAAGGTTAGCACAATATTTAATTAATATAATTTATAATTTCATAAAATTGTCAAAATGACCAAAATACCCTTAGGCTAAAAAGTTATAATTAGACATCCTAATCACACGACTAGGCTCCCATGGTCATGGTTAGTCTCTAGGCTTAGCAAATTCTAGGGTTACACTAGTCAACCATCAAAATCACATGTCGTGGTTTTAAATAGTTTTAAATTAACTAAAAATCACCAAAAATTATAATATGGTTTAAATATCATTATTAAATGATTATAATTGTAAAATTTCAAAATTATCCTCATTTTAGAAACTGGGTGCTACAATAATTCACATTGATTTTTCTTTTCGATGTTTGGAAATGCCAATTAATTTTGAAAGGAAAGTGAATACTTCAATGTGGGAAAGTGGTTCCTTGCTTGGATGGATGGAATCAATTTTTCTTCTAATTTTTCTTCCGTTGGGAATCACTTTTCTTTCCTCCTCAATTTCTTTGGACCTAAACATGAAAAAGTAATTACTTTCCTTTCCAACCCGATGATTTTGCGAACCAAACGAGGCCTAAATGGTTCGAATCTTGGGATCCGGAAGTGGAGGGAAGTAGAAAAAAGAAATTGGGAGGAGGACAACGGTGTAGTGATCCGCTGGAGGAGAGCAGTGTAGGTGCGGAGGAGCAGCGGAGTTGCGGGGAATGACGTAGCCCACGGGAAGGACGCCTATCATGGATCAACTTTTCATGCTCACGTCTGGCTCCATTGCTGGAGGAATTTTGAAGAGAGAGAAAGAGAGAGTAAAAGTTAGAATGTTTGGGTTTGTGCGTGGATAATCTCTAGCAAGTAATGTGGGACTAGTTTCAATAGGTTAATTATAAGGACACATCAAAACCTTATCAGGGCTATCCCATTTTTAACTTTCCTTTATTTACAAGTTTATCACTGAAATTTTTACTCAGGGCTATCCCATTCTAATGTATAAAAGACAATTCTTTTAATTTTTTTCTCTCTCTTCTCCTTCTTCACAACAAGAAGAACAAGAAGAAAGAAGAAAGAACAAGAACAAGAAGAGCAAGAACAAGAAGAAAGAAAAAAATTCTTTCTCCAAACCCTAGTTTTGTTTTTTTTTTTGCTCTCTTCTAATTTCTCTTTTTTTTCTCTAAACCCTAGTTTATGGATGAAATCATAGTTGTAGAAGAAATTGGGTTACCAAATCTATCAAATTTACTAATCTATTAATCAATTTTTCTTTATTAATACAAAAAATTATGGATGAAACCCTATTTCTAGAAGAAATCGATCTGTTGAGAAAGTTTATATCAGTACTGCCACAATTTCTGGCAGTCCTAGAAGTATTGAGAACTGCCAAAAATTGTGGCAGTCCTGAAAGGGACTTGCTGTACAATAGGACTGCCACAATTTCTGGCAGTCCTAGAAGTATTGAGGATTGTCAGAAATTGTGGCAGTCCTCAAAGGGACTTGCTGTACAACAGGACTGCCACAATTTCTGGCAGTCCTGGAAGTATTGAGGACTGCCAGGAATTGTGACAGTCCTGAAAGGACTTTGCTATACAACATGACTGCCACAATTTCTGGCAGTCCTAAAAGTATTGAGGACTGTCAGGAATTGTGGCAATCCTGAAAGGGACTTGCTGTACATCAAGTACATTTTAGGACTGCCACAATTCCTGGCAGTCCTAAAATCGAAATGGCCGAATGAAAAACACATGTTAGGATTTATTTCCATCTTGATAATATAATGAAATATACATTTTAGGGTTTATTTTCATGCATTTTTTGTGAGAAAGAATGAAATAAACATGTTAGGATTTATTTTCATGCATTAGTTGTGAGGAATCAAAATGATGAGAATGAAAATTGTGGAGAAAAAAACGAGGATTTTGATGGAAATGGTGGAGAAGAAAACTAGGGTTTAGAGTGGAGAAATTGTGGAGAAGAAGATAAGAATAAGATGTATAGTTTGGGGAGTGGAAAATGGTGAAGAAGAAAAAGAAGAAGAGGAGGAGGAGGAGGAGAAAAAAGAAGAAAGTTAGGGTTTTGGCATAGAGAGAGTAAATTTTACAAATGAGAGTGGAATTTGGGGTGTGGAGTTTGGACAGTCACTTGAGTAGAAAATTGGAATAGTCCTAGTAATTTTTCCACAAACATGGGCTAGTCCCAATCCTGTATAGTCCTGATAAGATTTTGATGTGCCCTTATAATTAGCCTTTCAATACTAGACTAAATCCGGGTAAGTTTTGTAGTGGTCCGATAAATACTCTATTAAAGATGGTGTCAAAAAAAAAAAAAAAAACATTTGAAACCCTAAACCCTCCCTCCAAATGCACCCTAGCCCAGGCAGCCCACGTCCATGCACCCCCTCCCCCCCGCCCTGCCCCCAGGCCCTGTCCGCCCTCCTGGTCTCCCTCTCCGCCGCCCGGAACCTCCCGAAGGGGCAGCAGCTCCACGCCCACCTCCTGAAGTCGGGGTCCATCCCGTCGTCCCCGTCCCCCTCCGCCCCGCTCCTGTCGAACCACCTCATCACCCTCTACTCCCGCTGCCACCTCCCCCTCCTCTCCCGCCGCGCCTTCCTCGACAACCCCTCCAAGCCCCCCTCCTCCTGGTCCTCCCTCATCTCCTCCTTCTCCCAGAACCACCTCCCCGACCTCTCCCTCCTCTCCTTCCGCGCCATGCTCCTCCACTCCGTCCCCCCCAACGACCACTCCCTCCCCTCCGCCGCCAAGTCCGCCGCCGCCCTCTCCCTCCCCTCCCTCGGCCGCTCCCTCCACGCCCTCTCCCTCAAGACCGCCTTCCACTCCGACGTCTTCGTCGCCTCCTCCCTCCTCGACATGTACGCCAAGTGCTCCCTCCTCCCCGACGCCCACCACCTCTTCGACCAAATGCCCCACCGCAACGTCGTCTCCTGGAGCGCCCTCATCTGCGGCTACGCCCAGGCGGGGCTCGACCACCGCGCCCTCCTCCTCTTCCGCGACGCCCTCGCCGAAGCGGAGGCCGGCGTCAACGACTTCACCTACTCCTGCGTCCTGCGCGTCTGCGCGGTGGGGACGCTGCTCGAGCTCGGCCGCCAGATCCACTGCCACTGCCTCAAGACGGGCTTCCTCTCCTCGCCCTTCGTCGGGAGCTCGCTGATATCGCTCTACTCCAAGTGCGGCCTCGTGGGGCGCGCCTACGAGGTGTTCGACGGGATGGGGGAGAGGAACCTCGGCGCGTGGAACGCGGCGCTGATCGCCTCCGCGCAGCACGGGCACACGGACCTCGCGGTGGAGAGGTTCCGCGAGATGGAGCGCTCGTCGGGGCACCGGCCGAACTTCATCACGTTCCTCTGCCTCCTCACCGCCTGCAGCCACGCCGGGCTGGTCGAGCAGGGGAAGAGGTACTTCGCCATGATGTCGGACTACGGCGTCGAGCCCGGCGCGCAGCACTACGCGGCGCTGGTGGACCTCCTCAGCCGCGCCGGGAGGCTGAAGGAGGCGGTCGGGACGATCGAGGGGATGCCCGTGCCGCCGACGGAGTCGGTGTGGGGCGCGCTGCTGACCGGCTGCCGCATCCACAAGGACACGGAGACGGCGGCGTTCGCGGCCGAGAAGCTGTTCGAGACGGGCTCGCTGAGCTCGGGCGCGCACATGCTGCTGGCGAACGCGTACGCGGCGGCAGGGAGGTACGCAGACGCGGCGCTGGCGAGGAAGGCGATGCGGGACAAGGGGGTGAAGAAGGAGACGGGGCTGAGCTGGCTCGAGGAGGCGGGGAAGGGCGGGGTGCACACGTTCGCGTCGGGCGACCGGAGCCACCCGATGAGCAAGGAGATATACGAGGCGCTGGAGGAGGTCGGGGAGAGGATGGAGGAGGCCGGGTACGTGGCGGACACGAGCTTCGTTCTGAGGGACGTGGGCGGGGAGGAGAAGCGGAGGTCGGTGTTCTACCACAGCGAGAGGCTGGCGATCGGGTTCGGGCTGCTGACGGTGGCGCCGGGGAGGCCGATCAGGGTCATGAAGAACCTGAGGGTGTGTGGGGATTGCCACAATGCTATCAAGTATGTGAGCAAGGTCACTGGGAGGGTGGTGATCCTGAGAGACAATAACAGGTTCCATAGGTTTGAAGATGGGGTGTGCTCTTGTGGGGATTATTGGTGATCATCCGGGCCGGCCCGGAGGATTGGGTTGTCATATCCTGGAGTTAATTTTGGTTGGTCCTGGTGGTCATCCGTAATCTTGACCTTTGATGGAATAATGATGAGCCTGAGGGGTTGTCCTAGTAGAGGAGAGTTGTCCAAGTCCCAAGGCTTATCCGGCTTACCCAGGGCGGCTTATCCAGTTTACCCAGGGCCGGCCCTGGTGATCATGCATGCACTCTTGTTTGTTGTTCATTATACCTATTTATTGTTACTTTTGTTGGAGAGAAAAAAAAAAAAAATTGGACACAACAGCTTCATTTTTTGAAAAAAATGGTGTCCATATCCATATCTGACTGTGTCCGTATCCATCTGTTTCCCTTCTGCAAAACAATACTCTCTACTGGATACACTGACTATATTATGCTTGATCTTCCAAATGTGTGGAAATGATTTAAAGACATGCTGACATATAGTCTTAGTACATATAAGTCTCTTCTGGTACACTGTTATACTTTCTTCATATTTATTTGGTTGTGTTTTTGAGTCCTTTGTAGATCTTTAAGTGCTTAGCTCACGAAAATTGCTAATAGAGGTTTTTTTGTTTTCCTGCTTCATGTTTCACTCTGCACTTATCCAGTGCTTGGGAGCAATCCTAGTCTACTTATCAATAATGCTAACTTGAAGTACACATAATTTGTATATCTTTACCATAGTATTGTTATTTCTGGATTGTAAAGGACTCAAAACTGGAAAAAACCACAAATCACATATTATCTTTGATCTTACTACAACTCTGCTCAGAAACAGAGTTATTACAAATTGACTCGAAATAGAAAAACTTGCAACTAACAAATAATCGAACAGAAACTGTTCTTCTCTTTGCAATCGTAGTTGTTACAATGAGAAAGAACAGGTACAATGGAAGAAGAAGAAATACAGTAGAAATCTCCTTGCTGTGGTGATACCTTTGCTCAAAGAAAGATTCGTCCCTGTGGACGATCTCTTCCCAGAAACCAGCAAGTTCAAAAGATAGTTGAATTTCTAGAGCAAGATTCGTCCATGTGGATGATCTGCTCGCAAAAACCAGCAAGTTCAAAAGATAGTTGAACTTCTGGAACGTTCATGTCACCCTTGTGATGAACTCGGATGGACGAACTCGTCGGACAAAACTTTGTGGATATGTGGTGGCTGATGTGAATCCTCACGTAGCAGTGTCTCTCTCTCTCTCTCTCTATCTTTGTTCTAAAAGATGGCAGAGAAGAGTATATTTATAGGAGAGGTAAAACCCCAAATCCTAAGCCAAACCAAGCCCCTCAATCCCAAAAGTTCAGAATCAATTTAAACAGAATCCGTTGATCAAGATTAGTTTAACCGAACCCCTAAAGATAAGGAACGGTTTAAACTGACTATTCGCTAAATATGCTCACTCAGCGCAATTTACGCACATATCGTCCAATCAGTGCAGCCATACGCGCAGTCGTGCAAACCGTGTAGCCGTCGCAACTTGCACAACCGCACAAAAATTAGCGCCTGATGTGCACGTGCGAAGTGCAAAATGCGCCATCAAAGCGCCACTTTGTGCCCTTCGTCCTAGCCCGAATTGTTAATTAAGTCCCTTTGGGGCTTCGGCTTAGCTTCTAAGAAAAATTTCCAAAGAATGAGTAACCAAAACAATGATTATTTCTTTAATGGCTTGATCCTTGCCCTTTAGGGAAAAAAAAACACCCTCTCAACCACATGTGATACCATATTCCATGTGCACAAGTCAATTCAAAGAGAAGCATTATATTGAAATACACATTTTGAGTTCTAAGCAATGTGTGGGACTAAAATTCTAGAGTTCAATATAAAAAAATCCAACAATATGCAATATTGGTCGACCGATCCGATACGTCCAATACTGATACAATTTGGCATGTCCAAGTACGATAACGATCGCTACCATACCGATACAACGTTGTGGTCTATTTTCAGTAATTTGGTAGAAAAATTGAATGAAAAGACCAATAGCAAGAACGTAAAAGCATAATAATGTTGGGCAAAGAATGCATGCATATAAATGGAAAAAAAAAAAAAAGTTATTATGGCAGGGGTAAACCAATCACTAAGGGTGACTAGTATTCAATTCAAAAATTATTAAGAAACAAAAGAAAACACTTAAAATTATACCTAAATTTATAAAATACTTCCTAAATGTTTAATAATTTTGTTTTACGATACCAAAAAATCTGATAAAATCTTGCAAATCTGATCTTTACATGCAATACTTCACCAACAATGACATCTTAAAATTTATGGAGTAATTTCAAGGAG
>JANAVB010023511.1:0-34389 GCA_029216955.1 Iris pallida | reverse complement strand
TCTCGGATCGGATGGACGGTTCGTGGCACGCTTCTAGGTAGCCTTCATTCAGTATTGGGGACCAAGTTAAAGTTTAGTTCAGCTTATTATCCTCAGACTGACGGCCAAACAGAGCGGG
Source organism: Iris pallida (assembly GCA_029216955.1). Taxonomy (NCBI): domain Eukaryota; kingdom Viridiplantae; phylum Streptophyta; class Magnoliopsida; order Asparagales; family Iridaceae; genus Iris; species Iris pallida. The sequence continues at coordinate 34,271 of JANAVB010023511.1, read as the reverse complement.
TAAACCAATTCTCGAGGACATGTTACGACTCTGTGCGATCAACTTGAAGTCAAGCTGGGACGTTCATCTACCGTTGGCCAAATTTGCATATAATAACAGATATCAGTCAAGCATCCAAATGACGTTGTATGAAGCCTTGTACGGCCGGAAGTGTAGATCACCCATTTGCTGGGATGAAGTCGGAGAGCGGCAGATACTTGGCCCGGAACTGGTGGAGCAGAATGTGCAGAAGATCAAGTTGATACGAGAGAATTGAAGATAGCCAAAGTCGGCAAAAGAGCTATGTCGAAACGCATCGACGCCCCCTCGAGTTCTCGGAAGGCGACCATTATTCCTGAAAGTGACGTCCATGCGTGGAGTTACCAGATTTGACACGAAAGGGAAGTTGAGCCCAAGATTTGTTGGTCCGTTCGAAATATTGAAGCGAGTCACCCTAGTAGCTTACCAAATCACTTTGTCGCCTGCATTATCGGAGGTACACACGTCTTCCATGTTTCACAGTTACGGAAGTACGTGTACTACCCGAGCCATGTAGTAGATTTGGGTCAGCTGGATCTGAAGGCGGACATGTCATATGTCGAAGAGCCCGTACAAATCTTGGAGCACAAAGATAAACTTCTCCGCAAACGTGTTATTCCAATCGTCCGCGTCCTCTGGAGAACCATTCGGTCGAGGAGTCGATGTGGGAGCTTGAGTCAAAATGAAGAAAATTTTCCTTTATTGTTCTCGTAGAGGTAGGTTCTATCTTAAGTTTCGAGGAGAAACTTTTTCTTAGTTGGTTATGGTGTAGTACCCCGGTCCCTACATCGTGCCCCGTTCTCCGTCCATGGGGTACGCAAGAAAGAACTCTGCGCTATCGATTCGGTCGGAACCGATAGGTCGGGATCGATCGAATCGGTCGAATGGGAACGGTTGAATTAAATCCATTCTCCGTTATGGAATGGGTTCTTCGGAACCAAGTCCCATATTCAGCGGGTTGTGCCTCAAGGGTTGACTCTTCGGCTGAGTCGGGTAGACCTTGCGTTGCTCTATTTTTTATGCCGCTTGCGTTGGTTTGGTCTTGGTTTTTGAATACGTTTTTGTGAATGTTTTCGATGGTTTTTATGGCTTGCATTTTGAACTCACGTTTTCTATCGAACTTTTTGAATAATACAGTGTTCTAATCGGTTGCTTGTGCGATTTCAGGTAATCGCGTAGGCGACGTCTAGTGCGACCAAAGTTCTCTCGTCTCAAGCAAACTCAAGGTGAGTGGCTGACATTTCTCTTCTCGATAGTGTTTCTATCGATAGTGTTTCTATCGATATACACTCTAAGTGTATCTCCATTTCGACCGAGCGATACTTGATATTGCTCGCAATTCGTTTGCACCAAAAAGTTGATGTGCGCGACACGCGGCACAACTTAGCCAAAAGGCCGTGTGTATAGCCATCCCGTACAGACTATATCTGAGTTTGCACGCTCATTTGCTAAGTCGACGTAGGACTATATGCACGCACGCGACTTGCAAACTTTAGTACGAGTTTCCTATCAAGTCAAGTTTGACACCGTTCGGCACAAAGGCTATCGCCTACGGATGCTTTCGATTGAACGCATGTACGAGCTTTTAAAAATATTTAGACTTATTGTATGGACATGCCGTGGGACATTTGAGAGAGAGCGCATACATCTTAATCGATGACGAGCTTTCAAAACTGAGAGATTCAACGTGAAGTCCAAGGACGTAAAGTCGTGCTCTGATACCATTATGTCACGTCCCGCTCCCATAGGAGCGATCGTCCTCACTAAGGCGTGATGCCGCATGAGCCTAGGTTGCGCTCGTATGAGGCAGTTTCATAACGGCCGATTACAGCGGCTGCGATGTGGTCGTCGCACAGAAGTCCCAAGCAGAAACATGAAACATGCGAACATTTAGAAGCAACACACAAGTTATTCAAAAGTGCTCTTTATTTATATTGAAAAGTAAAATTATAATGGAGCGCAAGGCCACGATTACAAGTCTCTCAAGCTCACTTTTGAAATATTTTACAAGTCACTCTGCTCTCTCTCATCTCAAACAATGCTCGAGCCAGCGGAAGCTTCGGAAGGCAATGTCCATTCATTATGTCCCGTAAAGTCTTGACTCCACGCGGCCGCTGCGCTTCGAATCGCCAAGAAACTCCGTTCTCAACGCATCCAAGCGAGCTCCGGGCCCCGAGCTTCTACCTGTGCCTGCACATGAAAACTGTATGGGTGTCAGTACTCAACTGTACTGGTGGAGTGAGCTCCTCGCCCACCCATACAAAACCGACACGTTTATTTAGTTTGTGCTGCTTAATCCATTTTGATTGTCTTGCTAGTCTTGCCTTAGGATCAGTTTAGAAACGAGACGTCTTGGCCTATACTTAGCAACGCAACGACATGGTCGTGCTGTACTCTATTCGCGACTTCAATACATATTCGAGACAGCGCCTCGTCGGGTAGCAACTTATGCAGCTCGTCCGTGCCAAGACTTTCACTTAAATTCATATGCCTCTAAACCATTCTCGTGCCAACGACGTCAAGGGGATGACTCGTACTGGTCGTGCCAGTAGACTTGATCGTACCTTAAGACCGAGGCTATGCCTCCCAAGTATCAACCAGACTTAACTAACTCTCCTTACGGCCCTTCCTGACTTAACTCGATACAACAATACCACTTTCATGTCGAAGCAGTATCCTTGCTATAGACAACTCTTAGACTCCAGAATGGTGCTACAACCGTACACACCTAACTCGTGTCGACTCAAAGTTAGCGCTTGCCATAAGCGTAACCTGATAACCCAACACATAACTTGCTAGTACTCGACGCAATCCAAAAGCATACACACGGATAGCCGCTCTTGCCGACACATCTATATGAGTGGTCACTAGCAATGTCAAGCTATCCTGGATTTTTTGCTATGGTGACCATTCACGTGGCGAGGTACGAGCTTCCCCGAATGACCTGCAGCCTATATTGTAACGGTTTACTTCAACGAGTCGTACCGTCGATGAAGGCCGTACAATATCTGTAATTCCTCCTAGGCCGACACAAACCCGTCCCGGGATCGCTAGAGGAATTTTGCCCTTGCGCGCAAGTTGTCCAATGACCATACAAGACTCAACTCGATCTATCAAATCCTTCCTTAACATGACCATGCTTTCCATCTTTCTATCGAGACTCCCAAGTAGCAGGACCGATCTCGCGTGCTTGCTTATCCAGACTTATCGAGACTCCCAAGTAGCGGGTCCGATCTCGTGTGCTTCTTTATCGAGACTTATCGAGACTCTCAAGTAGCAGGACCGATCTCGTGTGATTCCTTATCGAGACTTAGCGAGACTCCCAAGTAGCGGAACCGATCTCATGAACGAGACTTATCGAGACTCCCAAGTACGGGACCGATCTTGTGTGATTGCTTATCAAGACTTAGCGAGACTCCCAAGTAGTAGGACCGATCTCGACGATAACCAGTCGCGTGGACTTTCTTTGTCTATGGCATATTTTTTACTAAACCAACCATGGCTCGTGCCTTAGACAGACCTTGTTCTCTAGGCGATGCTATCGCTCAAGTCATATACTTTATATGACGAGCCTTGATCTCGTGGGACTAAGTGACTTGTCAACCGCAAGAAATAGGCGACAATGCTTGCTATGACTTCGATAGCCCAGCACAACTCTCGTCTAACTTATTCGGACAACGACTCGACGAGCAAAGGCTACGTCGAGCTTCGCATCGAGGGAACGTGCCGTGCACACGTCCGACTTGACAACCAAGTTCTTGAGTGCCTAAACTTGAGCCACAAGCCGTGCCATACGACTTAACCCACGGGACATGCAAAGACAATGTGAAGCCTTGGACGATAGGACCGTACATGCTTTATCAAGCATTCGTGCGAGCGACGCCTATGACTTAGGCTAATTTGAGCGTTGTGGCAACTTAGCAACTAGGCCAACTTTCTTCTCCCAAGCCACGGGACGAAGGATCGAGTGTCATTTTAAAAGCACGCTGAGCCGACTTCTAAGCAGACCGTGGGACCGTTTTCCATGTTCTAATACATTCCGACCCGTCGAAATTATTCCCTTAGCTAGTGGATGCGTCTTTTTTATTACCAAGCCTAACTTGTGCAAGTTGAAAACATGCGAGTTATTATGTGAAGCCTAAGATGAGGCAAGTTCAACGAAATTATCCCACCTGTGCGAGGAGTTCGCCTCGACCGAGCGAGTCTTCGAGCAGCCGTTGCAAGGCTGTCCGAACGCCATCAACGTTTTGATTCCTCCGATTAACCGAGCGGGACGGGCACTACAGACAGGCCCAGTTCGAAGCTCGCTTCGACGCACAAACTAAGATGCAACAAAATAGTTAGATACTCTGCAGCAGATCGTCCAGACAATTGTGGCCAATAAAAACTCCGTGACTGCGCCTACAGTCACCGCGCCGACGGCCCAACCCGTCGACGCCGATCAACAGGAGCCCGAGCGTCAACCGACGACACCAAAAATACAACTTTGAAGTATCAGAATTCAAGAAAGCGTGCCACACTTCTTTCAGCGCACCGAAGGCTATTCTATTGCTATCGACTAGTTGGAAGAGCTGGAAGATCACTTCTAGCTCCTCGGCATTGAAGAATCAAAGCAAGTCACATGCGCACAACTTCAACTACGGTTGAACGCGTACGACTGGTGGGCCGTGCAAAAACGAGCGATCCGACGCGACAACAACACGCGTCGATCTCTTGGGCCTTCTTCCGTAAAGCTTTTGACGTCGAGTACCTTTCGTCAGCCGTTCGTCAAGCGAAGGAAAATGAGTCTATGCAGTTGAAGCAAGGAACCGGGCAGTACACAATACGCAGTGGAGTTCAACATTTTCCAAATTTGCTGGTGCATTTCTCCACACGAGGAGTGTCGTGTGCGACGTTTTGAAGTGGGTCTGCGACCCTCTATTGCTGCTCATATGACGGTCCCGGATACAAGACCATGGACGAGGCTCTGAATCATGCTTTCCGCCTTGAGAGCAGTACCCTTCCATCGCTGCCGATGTTATGAATCATTCCAACCACAAACGTCCTAGCTATATGGAAGGTAACAACTACGCGTCAAAGCGTCCAAATACCGGTGGCTATAAGGTTTAGAAAATGATACCTCAGTGTACAAATTGCAGTCAAGTTGGATACCATGCCAGCCACTGCTATGCCCGCAAGGTAGATTGCTTCGTTGCGGATAAAAGGGTCACTTCGCTCGAAACTGCCGCCAATTCGACCGTATTGCAACGTCCCACCACAACAAAACCATCAAGAGAATCGAGGACAGGTGCCCCGACCTCCTCAGCCCACTCAACCCAACAACCAAGACCGACGTCCTAATGCTCAAGGGCGCATCTTCGCCCTGACTCGAGACGAGGCATTCACTTCCGACACTGTTTGACAGGTATATTGAATTTCAATAATGTACCTGCTCGTGTGTTATTTGATTTAGGCGTTTCGTATAGTTTCATATCGGCGGACTTCGCCGCCGAGCACAAATTTCTTATAATGTCGTTAGACCTCGATCTTAGCGTAAGTATGCCTTCGGGCATGCCACTACTCATAAATTTAGCCTGCGGAAGAGAATCATATGTATTGGGGTCAAAAGATCGGTCTTGATGCGATAGTTCTGGATATGAAGGACTTCGACATTATACTGGGTATAGATTGGCTCGGTCCTTGCAATGCTACCATTGACTGCGTAGGAAATAAGGTCACCTTCCGTATACCTGGAGTGCCCAAATTTTGCTATTCGTATGGTGAAGCATCACCGACCTGCATGGTGATCTCGGTAATTTTTGTTCGGAAGCTGCTTCATTCCAGATGCAAAGGCTATTTGGCGTCCGTTCGTGACATGAGAATGGTGCAAACGCTGGTCAGACTGATGTGTGTGGCAGAATTCCCAGACGTGTTCCCGGATGAGTTACCCGGCATGCCGCCCGATCGAAAAATCGAGTTCACTATTGACACATTCTATGACACCCGACCGATCTTGAAAGCTCCATATAGAATGGCCCCTGCAAAATTGAAAGACCTGAAGGCACAACTACAAGAATTACTTGACAAAGGGTTTATCCGTCCGAGTACCTCGTCATGGGATGCGTCCGTACTATTTGCGAAAAAGAATGATGGATCGATATGGCTCTGTATCGATTATCAGGAATTGAATAAGGCCACCGTCCGAACAAATACTCCTGCCCTGCATCGACGACTTGTTTGACCAGCTCCAAGGTGCAACGGTGTTTTCGAAGATTGATCTGCGATCAGGTTATCACCAACTCAAAGTCAAGCCAGATGACGTGCCAAAGTCTGCATTCCGAACTCGCTATGTCCACTATGAGTTTTTGGTAATGCCATTCGGTCTGACAAATGCCCCTGCCGTCTTCATGGATCTGATGAATCAGGTGTTCCGTCCGTTCATTGACAAATTCGTAGTAGTCTTCATCGACGACATCCTCGTCTACTCGAAGGATCATGTGCAACATACAGAACACCTGCGGACGGTACTCCAAAACCTTCGAGAGAATCAGTTGTATGCGAAGAGGAGCAAGTGCGAATTCTAGCTGAACAACGTCTCATTTCTTGGGCACATCATCTCCGCTGCGGGCATCTCAGTCGATCCGAAGAAAGTCAAGGCAGTTGTTGATTGGAAACAGCCCACATCAGTTAGCAAAATTTGAAGCTTCCTAGGCTTGGCGGAATACTACCGATGCTTCGTGAAGGACTTCGCGAAGATTTCATCACCATTGACTCGCCTCACCCAAAAAGGAGTCACATTCGAGTGGTCGGACGACTGTGAAGCTTCCTTCCAGGAGCTCAAACAACGGCTCGTCTCGGCCCCGATACTTGCTCTTCCTGAAGGGTCTGAGGGATTTCAAATCTTTAGCTATGCTTCTGGCCAGGGCTTGGGGTATGTGCTCATGCAGCAGGATAAGGTGATATCTTTTGCTTTCCGACAGTTGAAGCCGCACGAGAAGAACTACCCCACACAAGACCTAGAACTAGCGGCGATTGTATTTGTGTTGAAGCTATGGCGCCACTATCTTTGGCGTGGCGTGCAGGATTTATATGGACCACAAAAGCCTCAAGTACTCTTCACCCAAAAGGAACTGACTTTACGGCAGAGACGATGGCTCGAACTGATCAAATACTACGACTTATCAATCGACTACACGCCGGACAAAGAAAATGTTGTAGCGGATGTGCTGAGCCGAAAGTACTTAGCTTCGTTATGCATCAACAGTCGACTGCTGCGTGACTTGGAAGGAATGGGCATTGAACTCCGAGTTCGTTTTAGAGACGTGAAACTGGCACAACTGCGGCCGGAACCGAGCCTAGTGGAGAGAATCAAGTCTGCTCAGAAGGACGACCCATATCTGGCGAAGATACAAAAGTTGATATCGACAGGAAAAGCGTCCGACTTTGCAGAGGACGAGTCGGGAGTTTTGCGAGTAAAGTGTCGCGCCCCAGAACCGGAATATCGGAGAGCGGGAGAATGACTCAGCCAGCTATGTATTACGGGTAGAAGAATACCGTATAATACGATCAATGCTGTCTAACAACGAGGGGGCATACTACTTAAAAGTCTCACTATGGTCACTCAACATCTATTGTCTCAATCATTCAAACAAGAATCAATAATAAAGAACATGTAAGATAAAGCAGTAAGACATCCCAAACGCTCAGTCAAAATGTTCTTGAGATCTGGCTGTACAAAATATAGCCAGATGATATAGCAAGGTATACACAATTGTTATCAACTACAGTCTGACTTAGTTACAATTATGTAAGGTAAGTACAAGATAGTCCGACTAACATGTCTGCCAAACGATAATAAGTAAAGTAAGTAGTAAAACGAGCAGGAAAGCAAGAAATCCACTCGTGTTCTCCTGCAATCATTCCTCTAGTATTGACCATCTTGGAGGTAGAAGTAAGCTGAGTCCTCGGGAGCTGGCTCTAAATCTGGCCATGCAAAACCAGAGAGGTTAGACCTCTAATAGCAAGTACCGCAACGAAGCACAATATGAGGAATAGAACCAGTGATAAAGTTAAGAATATGATAGATCTCTGCTTGCTACTGGGGTTCGTATAACATCACGACACTTCAAGCCAACTTTCCAACCAAACAAGGACATAAGTTGACCCATCATGTCCTGACATTCTGCTCATCTCAGTAGTTAACAGAGTAGGTACAGTACACAAACAAATCAATTTAAACAGCAATACAACTACTACGGCTTGCTAACTGTAAGTTCCAAGTTGTCTTGGAAATATGCAATAAGAGATTCCTCAGTTCTTACTATGTACAAGCAAAGCTAGTCTATCCAATAATCAATTACGTCAATCATGAATTAGACGATTCCCAGCGGGACGCCCATCATCAATATATGTAACAGTATAAACAGATACCACTCCCTGTCCATGTAGCAGAATTGCAGTATCAGTGGGAACCAACCGGCATGTCGGGGCACTAATTGTCCCAAGATGGCTGCCATGTAAGAACTCGGGAATCCATTCTCTCCATGCAATCGTTATTTTATTTAGCTTAATAGTCCCTATGTTGATTAAAATCTCATGCCGTGGATCATGGTCATTCAGAATGAGTACTTCCGTATAGAGTACGATATGCACAACTCTACAACGATGCCCGTACGGTTAGGTTGTAGGTCTTACATAGCGTAATGCAACAATCAAATCTAGCTACGGAATAATCATGCCTTGACTGTAGGATACACATGCTGCTTTTGTATAAAATGGAAGTCAACATGTGTCCATATGCCAATGTTCGGATCGGCTAGTCGATCGCAATGGTTTATGGTTCATACATTAATGTGTCTCATTCAATTCAATATGACGACTGTAGGTCCTAAAAAATCAAGTTTTACCCATCAACAAAGTCATGAAAATCAAGAAAATAGCTTTCAAATGAACTGCGCAGACATCAGATTGTGCATCATCCAGATGGCGCAGACTGGACTGCGCACACTTTCAAGTACGCAAGTTGACGTGGCCATATCATCATTACCTGACACAATCAAATCTTCTGACAACTGACAGCACAAAGAACGAGGAGACTGTTTATTTATTGCGTCGCATAGCGCTCGAGGACAGCTGTACATGTAGCACAATCTGTTTGCAGCGCAATACAGTTCAGTGCAGTCCATCCTAGCGCAATCCAAATTCAGCACAGTTCATGTGGCGTACTTCATCATGACAACTGACAAAAGTACACGTGGCATTCATGCCATCAATTGCTCGTTACGTGGCAACCGTCTGTACACGATCATGCGTATTTCAATCAAATGATGCCATGTGTCCAAGACAGTTGGCCTACGACCAGACAACTGCCTGCACAGTCTGATGCTGCGCAATCCAGTGCCTGCACAATTCAACTTGCGCCATTCAGAATAACTACAAGTTAGTTATTTCCAGAACTCTATAAATAGAGTTTCAAGTCTTTATTCAAGGGAATCAGACATAAAGTTCAGAAATATCAGAGAGTTCAGGAGTTCTTGCCCAAGTGCTGCTGCATTCTTCCGAGGCTTTTGCCTTCAACTTCAGAGGCTACCGTCTTCAAAGTTCACATCGTCCAAGGGATAAAACAATCGTCCTCTAGATTGGATTCCTACAGTTGTACTTTCCCAGAATTCTTGTAATCTATACAAAGTTTGTATCAATAAAGTTCATACTTTTGTTTTTGCAAACAAAATGGCGACTCTGCTGGGGACAATTTTCTCCTCCGACGAGGAAGTGACAACTCAATGTGACATTGCGTCTATCGAAAAGACGCAGAAGACGCTGGTTGTGAAGGTCAACCAGACAGCCTATGAAGCCATGATCAACTCCAGGACCACTCCTCGCACTACAGCAACTTCTGCCACAAGCAAAGTGCGCCCAGTGTGGGTCCCTAAGACTGCTGCGCAGTCTGTTGATTCTGTGCCTAAGACTGCTGCGCAGTCTAAGATCTCTGTCACCAAGACTGTTGCACAGTCTAAAGTCTATGCTGTTGCACAATCTGCCTCTGCCATTCATGCGTAGTCTGCTATGGCCAGTGTACAACCTACATCATATGCTGCTCTGTCAAAATATAAGACTCATGTCCCTTTGGCGCAGTTGGCTGCAACTCTGCCTGCGCAGTCCACTACTCCAGCAACCAGAGTGTAACTCAAATACTCTGGCAACAAGGCTCCTACTGCGCAAATCACTCTGGTTGAGGCCAGAAGATATTCTGCCAAGACTCCTCATGCGCAATCTGCCAATGCGTCATCAACCCATGCGCAAACTGTGTCTGCGCAATCCAAGAGAGACAGCCCTTTGGCTAATCTCTCCTCTTCTTATAGCAAGGGGAAAAGCTCTGCTCTTTTCTAGCACCCTGCTGCTCCTGTGCAATCCACTGGGGGTAGTCTTTTGGCTATTCCTTCTCCTCTCCAGAACAAAGGAAAATGCCCTTTGGTCTTTTCTCAAACTTCCTCGTCTCAAAACTTGGAAGACAACAGAGGGAAATGCTCTTTAGCTAACCCTTCTTTCCAAACAAAGGAAAAGGCCCTTTGGTCTTTTCTCAGTCTTCCTCGGTTTTTACCGTAGAAGATCAATCTGAACGTGCTCTGGCACCAGTCAGTTCAAGAACTCTTTCCAATAAAGGTTCTTCTTCCCTCCTTGCCAAAGGGAAGTATACTGATTAGAGAGGTATTCTGCCGACTCCGGTAGCAGAATTCCAAGATCTCCCAACTCTCAAGATCTTCCGCTCAAGACAGGAAAAATTGCTGGTGTCTCAGACGGAAACCCCTGGGGGTGAGTTTGCTGATCTAAGAACTTATCTCAACAGGCCAACTTTGGTAAAACGTAAACAGCCAATGTCGAAGACCAAACATCATCAGAAGCAAACTTCCAGGATCAAGAATCCGGACACCTATGCCAATGAAATGATCACTTCCCTATACACTCAAGGGACAAAACATTTAAAGAATCGGAACCATGTTCCGAATGTTATTAAAGAACATATCCCTCGAACTTCTTCTCGTCCCATTGCTGTTCCCGATCTCCGAGAACACCTCAAACAAAGACGGAACAACATCTCAACATCCCCAGTACAACCACTTGGACACCATTGCAATCACAAGGTTGTCATCAAGTGTTGTTGTCAGACAACCAGACGATCTGTCTTCGATCGTCTGAACTTTTCTAACTCTGAACCTATGTCGGAAGATGAAGACGAGGTTCTGTATGCTTCCGTCAACATGACTTTCAGAGACACTGGGGGTAGGAAGTGTTCTAAGCACAGGAAGCCTTGCAAGCCATGCCAACGGTATTTGGATTTACTTCAAGAATCCTTTGAAGGAGTATTCCAATATACCCGATCCCGAAGCCGAGACACAATCGGTCAAAGGAATCTTCAAAATCCTTCCGAACGTCTTCTTCCTTCTCAATCAGGAGATGATTTTTTCTCCGACTATGATGCATACAGTGAAAGCTCAGAGCATACAGTGTCCTCCACTGTACCCAGAGAAGTGATAGCTTATGTTGTCAATAAAGATCCCGATGCTTCCAGTTCAGCTAATCAAGAACAAAGAATAGCTGCACTAGAAGATAAGTTGAAGACCATGGCTGAGATGGTCGTAAGTATGCATTCCATCATTGTAGCCCAGCATACAGTGCCACCGACCGTACCGCCTGTAAATCCTGAAATCATAGCATCGTCGGTGCCTGTTAATGCAGGGCTGGAGGTAGCATCTCTTCCAGTCCCTCCTGTACAAGTCCAACCTACACCCAGTCAGTCAGGTGCAGGGGGTAGTGCTTATCATGCTGTCCCTCCTCCTAACACCGTGGTTTAGCCTGCTCCTTCTACATCAGTGGAAGATGCCAATGAAGCTGTGAAGATCCCGCGGACTCAGTTCGAAGCTTTCAAGGAGAAGGACAACTTGCAGAGATTGGGGATCAAGCAACCTTACCCAGTTGAATGGAAGAAAGTTCCGTTTCCTCCGAAGTACAAAATCCCAACTATCTCGCTGTTTGATGGAAGCACATCTCCCAGTCAGTTCATTAACCACTTTGAGGTTATGACTGTCCAACTTCAACCAAATGACGCTCTTCTTACCAGAGTATTCGTCGGCTGTTTAGCTGGCGTAGCATACGATTGGTATAGAAGCTTGCCCGATGGTTGTATCACCTCCTTCTCTGACTTAAAGCAAATCTTCTTGGAACGATTCTATGAGGGGATCAACGACATGACTATGTCAGCCCTCAATAAAATCAAACAAAGGCACAATGAAACTGCTGAGAGCTTCATTGAAAGATTCCGTCGGGAAGCTTTGAAAATGCCTCCTGGAACTCCGGTTGCTGTCACCATAGACACCTGCAAGGCAAATCTGTTGCCTATCGTCAGCATGTGGACGGGGTCTACTCAATTCCAAGATTGGCCATCCTTCATTGTCGACACTAAAGCAGCTGAAGTTAGCGCCGACAAATTCAAGCAGTTAGGAGTACAAATGTCTAACCCCGACCGGGATGAACATCAAACATCAGGTGGTGGCAATCGCCAGAACAACCGCAAAGCAAAAGAAACTTTGAACATCAATTTGAACAAGAACAAAGAATCTCTTGCGGTCAACGTAGCTCCTCCTACGTCCACTTCCACTCCTTCTGCACCTCCACCGAGAGAACCTCGTCCTAAAGTAGAATATTTCTTTGACGAAAATGACACAGCGAGCATCTTTGATTGCTTAATCAAAAGCAATAAAATTCAACTTCCAGATCTAAAGAAGCCCGATGAAGTCGGTAAGACTGATCATCCCAAGTACTGTGTCTATCACAGGTTCATCGGACATCCCACTCGAGCATGTTATGTGCTCAAAGGCAAAATTCAGGAGCTGGTCAACGCTGGCGTTGTCACTCTGCAACAAGACGAGAAGACTATTACTGCAAATATGGTCTTAGTTCAATTCGGTGACTTTCTACCCCAGATGGTGCAGCATGGCGTTATTCCTATCCCCAAATCTACTCTTGAGATTGAAAATCTCCCTCCTCCACGAAGTGAAGGTCTCGTCCCCTTGTCTCTTGACAATGGCGAGATTATGTGGATTCATCCGGATCTTGCTTCAGAATTTGAACTTTCCTCTTCCTCCAAGAAGAAAGACCGTTCCAAGGACAAGACAAAGATTTGCAATATGGTGTCTTTTGACCCCATAGTTGATGAAGAAATCCTGCTGGGCACCAGATCAGGGAAGGCTTGTCTAAAGGATTACCCCAAAGCCCAAGAGAATCTTGCTTCTTCCTCTGAGTCTGCTCCAGTGCAGCCTGTGTCCACTGAGGATATTTCTTCTGCATCCTCACCGTTTGTGATACCCATTCCTCCCAAGCCGGCGGTGGCTGACAAAGGCAAACAGCAAGTCCGCTTCGACAAACCTTTGAAGAAGACATCTCCTTCTGGACTTGAAAAGCCTTACAATTTTGATATCCTGGCTCAGTTGGCCAATACACCGGCTCGTCTGTCAATTTTCGAGCTCTTGCGCCTCTCCAAAGAGACTCGAGAAACTCTTAGTGAGGCTCTCATGCAAGCTGAAACCTGTTTAGTCCTGCTAAAGAAGCCAAAAGCAGAACCAATCTCTTGCCTCCATTATCATATCGTGTTGGAGTTAATTCCAAACATAACTTTTACACAAGATGACATGTTGATGGAAGATAACAGGCACGATCGTCCTCTCTACTATATAGGATACGTCGACTCGATGAAAGTCGATCATATTCTGATAGATCCAGGGTCTGCTCTCAGCATTATGCCGAAGACAATATTGGATGCGCTGAAAATCCTAGTGCATAGTCTCTCCAGTACAATCACCACCATCCTTGGGTTCAATCAGGGAAGGAGTGAGCCTCTGGGCAAGATTCGCCTAAAACTCCAAATAGGAAATCTTCGCACAAAGGTTACCTTCTACATCATTGACAATCATGGTTGTTCCTACAATACTTTGCTGGGAAGACCATTTCTGTATGATCATAACATTGTCCCTTCAACTCTCCATCAATGTTTTAAATATGTTGATGACAATGGAGAGGTACAAAAAGAGGTTGCTGATCTCTATCCTTTCAAAGGCGTCGAAGCATATTACAATGATGCTCGTATGTACAAGGACGAATTCATGAAGGTTGTCCTGTCTTTGGATACAGAAGAAGAGCAAGAAATAGTGCCTAATGACACCCTCATCATTCCTGTCAAAGGGCGTGTTTCTCGTCCTCAATCCTCCAAGCCACTGGCTATTCACTTGCCAGTTTAGAAGCAATCAATTGATAATCAAGATCAAAGGGAGCTCACCTCTTCTGAGCCGCTTGTTATCGACTTACGTCATAACAAGGATAAAAAGCAGCTCACTTCTTCTGAGCCACTTGTTATCGATCTATCTCATAACAAGGAGAAAAGGGAGCTCACCTCTTCTGAGCCGCTTGTTATCGACCTCCGTCGTAACAAAGCCAATCCTCCTCCACGTTCTTCTTCTCCCCCTTTTGTAATTAATCTGACTAAGCCTGCTAAGGCTAAAGGTCCTGTTGTAAATACAAATGTACAAATCAATGAAAAAGCATCTACTTTCCCATATACTGATGTCATTTATCATGCTAAATGCTATTTGGATATGTTAGATAGCTTTCAGTCATTTACAATAGGAGTTGTGCAATCTCTTCAAACTGAAGTTTCATTTGAACACCCAAAGGATTCATATCGTATTGTTCCCGCTCGTAAGAAATACGAGAGTCCAATACTTTTTAGTAAAGGACCAGAACAACAATTCAGCTATACGGATGATAGCAAAGTTAACGACACGGGGCATCTTCAACTCCGTCGTTACAGTCAACAATCAAAAGACATCATTCAAAAGATGGGTTACGACTTCAAGAGCGGCCTCAACTACGGTAAAGGACGGAGAACTCCTATCTGTATGACTGTGCCGAAAGGAAAGTCAGAAATGTACTATAGCAGGACCAAAAGAGGTCTCGGATATGCTTCTCCTCCAGTGTTATCCCCAGCAGGTACTGAATCCGATAGTGAGGAGCGCTCTAACTCTTCTGATTCCAGATCGTGGGATTCTGACACCAGTATTGGTCAAGTCCATCGGTTAACTGTATCTTCTAACATGGTCTCCGTCGAATTTCCAGAAGACTATGATGAGGATATTGAAGTAAATCCTGAAATAGATCCTTGGGCTCAACGAATGGATACCCAGTGGGAACTCCAATTCGAACAAAGGGAACCTCTTACCGAAGATCAATTAGTTCAAGTCGATGTAGGAGAGAGCGGATCATCTCGTCCAATATTCATCAGCAAGAACCTTTCAGAGGTGGATAAACAAGAATTAATTCTTCTGGTTAAAGAATACATTGATGTCTTTGCCTGGAGTTATGAAGACATGCCAGGATTGGATCCTAAAGTTGCTACTCACAAATTGAACATCTTGCCGAATGCAAAATCGGTCAAACAACAACAACGACATTTCAAGCCAGAAATGATGGATGCAATCGACGATGAAGTCAAGTCAAGAAGCTCATCGCTTGTGGCTTTATTAGAGAAGTACAGCATCCTGATTGGGTAGCCAATGTTGTTCCAGTTCTAAAGAAAACCGGCAAAGTTTGAGTCTGTATCGACTTTCGGGATCTTAATGAAGCATGTCCAAAAGATGAATTTCCTCTCCCTATCACGGACGTCATGATCAACAACACTTGTGGGTTCAAAAGAATATCTTTCATGGACGGATTCTCGGGATACAATCAGATTCGGATGAATCCTGAAGATGAAAAGCATACTTCTTTTCGCACTCCTCGTGGAGTCTACTGTTATACTGTGATGCCGTTTGGTCTCAAGAACGCTGGTACAACATACCAACGAGCAATGAGTACCATCTTTCGAGATCATCTACGCAAGACTATCGAATGCTATGTTGACGATATTGCTGTCAAAAGTCGTCTAAAGGAAGATCACATCCAAGACTTGAGAACTATCTTCAACCTCATGCACCAACATCAACTCAAAATAAATCCCACCAAGTCATTCTTGGGTGTCTCTAGTGGCAAATTTCTCGGCTTCGTCATTACCTCTAAGGGTATACACGTGGATCCCCAGAAGATCAAAGCCATTCAAGAGATGCGTCCTCCACGCAACCTAAAAGAGCTACGAGGATTCCAAGGTCGACTTGCGTACATCAGGAGATTTATTTCGAATCTGTCTGGACGCTGTAGACCATTCAATCAACTCATGAAGAAGGGTGTATCTTTCGTTTGGACCGAAGAATGTCAACGAACGTTTGACGACATAAAGCGGTATCTCATGAATCCACCAGTCTTGGTACCACCAATCTCTGGCATACCATTCTTAATGTATGTCTATGCTATGGACCATTCATTTGGTGCTTTACTTGCCCAAAAGAATAAAGAAGGCCACGAACAAGCTATCTATTATCTCAGTCGTACTATGATTGGTGCTGAACACCGTTATAGCCCGATTGAAAAAGAATGCTTAGCTCTTATGTTTGTTGTTCAAAAGACTTGGCATTACATCATTGGTCAAACCATTCATGTCATATCATGAGTTAATCCTCTTCGGGTACTCATGAAGAAGCCCAGCACACTCAACTCTCGGCTGGCTACATGGGCCATTCTGCTAGCCCAATATGACATGGTATATGTTCCTCAAAAATCTGTCAAAGGTCAAGCACTGGCGGATTTCTTAGCAGCCCATCCTGTTCCAGGGACATCCAAACTCTACGATGAAATTCCAGACAAGACTTTGGAATCTAATGCAGTCTTCGAAGAATTTCCTACTTGGCGCCTATTCTTTTACGGTGCATCCAGGATTGGACCCAATGGTGCCATTGTCGCAGGAGTTGGAGTTGTCCTTGTTTCTCCGAACGGGTCAGCTATTCAAAGAGCATACTCCCTAGATGAGCCTTTCTCCAACAACGTGGCAGAGTACAATGCTCTACTTATTAGCCTCCAGCTAGCCAAACAACTAGACGTCGAGTATCTTGAAGTCTATGGCGATTCTAAGTTGGTTGTTAATCAAGTTAGAGGGACTTATGAAGTTCGCCATCAAGATCTAGTGCCTTACTTTTAAGCGGCAATCAACATGGCTACATCATTTAAAGCCTTCTTCATCGAATATGTACGTCAAGCTTGCAATACTGAGGCAGATGCTTTGGCCAATCTTGCAGCAGTTTTAGCCATCCCTATCAAAAGACAGCAAGTAGTGGTTGTTTCTAATCGTGAATTGTTCTGCATTAAAAATAATCATAATATTGAGTTCAGTAATCTTACTGAAGCCAATGTTATCAGTGAAGATTGGAGAGTTTCCTTCATCGACTTCGTAGTTCATGACATACTCCCTGAAGATCCCAAAGAAGCTACGAGTATTCGTCGACGGTCTCTGCGATTCTACTACAATAAGACCACTAAGACTCTCTATCGACGAACTTATGACGGCCTACTCTTGCGCTGTCTTGCTGGTGATGAAGCAAAGCAAGTACTGCGTGAGGCTCACAACGGTGTCTGCGGAGCACATCAACTCGGTCCTAAATTATAAGATCGTATTCGACGAATGGGTTACTATTGGCCTTCTATGGTATCAGATGCCATTGAATATGCAAGAAAATATCGAGCTTGTCAAATCCACGCAGATTTTATTCATCAACCATCAGAATTTCTTCATCCGACTGCTGCTTCCTGGCCTTTTGAAGCTTGGGGCATGGACATCATCGGTCCTATCAATCCTCCTTCTTCTAGAGGACATCGGTTCATACTGGCAATAACCGATTACTTCTCCAAATAGGCTGAAGCTATACCATTGGCTGAAGTCAAGACCAGCAGCGTCATCAACTTCGTCAAACACCATGCCATCTATCGATTTGGTGTACCTCGACGAATCATCCATGACAACGGACCACAATTCATCAGCCAGAAGTTTACGAGATTCTGCGATGATCATAGGATTAATAACGTTGCTTCAACAGCCTACAACCCTGCTGCTAATGGCTTAGCTGAAGCTTTCAATAAAACCATTATCAAGCTCCTCAAAAAGTTTGTGTCTACTAACAAGCGAAATTGGAGTGAAAAGCTTGGTGAATGTCTTTGGGCCTATCGAACTACGGTCCGCAATTCCACAGGCTTTACACCCTTCTCTCTGGTGTACGATTGTGAAGCAGTTCTTCCTCTGGAACTTCAAATAACTTCTTTAAAGATTGCCATTGCTAATGAACTCACTACAGAGAACAACGATCTTCTTCGACTTCAAGAGTTAGATGCACTCGATGAGAAGCGGTTATTGGCTCAACAACATATTGAGTTATATCAAGCCCGTATATCGAAGATTTTCAACCGTAAAGTTAAAGTCAGAGCCTTTCAGCAAGGAGAACTTGTTCTAGCAGTAAGACGTCCTATGACTATGACTCACTCGAGCAAAGGCAAGTTCGATGCGAAGTGGGAAGGGCCTTATATTGTCAGCAAAGTCTTTTCGAATGGAGCCTATCAACTTTCAGAGTTAGACGGTCGAGTTGCAATGATGCCTATCAATGGCAAATTCCTCAAGAAATACTATGTATAAATGTAACAGAGATGTTATGTAAATATGATCAGACAGTTTATAAATAAAGTTTGATTTTTATTTCATCATAAATGATGTTACATAATATCAAGAAAGATCACTATCGTCCTTCTCAACATTGGGACGTGGACCACTTCCGTCCTTATCAAAGACATAATCAGCAAAAGAGTCGAGAACATCCTTGCGTGAACCTACCAGGAACTTGCAAGCAGCCATCCTCATGGCCTCCTCCTCTTCAGTCTTTTCTGGTTCAAGCAGAGAGTCCAAGATATCCCGCAGTGGTTTGGGTGCAGACGAACCTTCGCCTACTCCTGCCTGCTTTAGCTAGACTGGATCGGCAGGACGTTCTTCAGTGCCCACTTCAATCCTCGGAACAATTTCAGCCTTCTTGGATGCATCTCCGGACGACATCTTTATGTTGAAAAGTGGAATTGATCATTTCTTCCAAATTTCTGTTCTATTTATAGGCGGAGATTCTCAAAACAATGAAACGACACATTCATCTAACGGTTCACCCGTTCATTATCATCATCTGACGGTTCGTCCGTTCATCATCATATGACGGTTTGCCCGTTCACCATTCGACGGTTCGTCCGTTCACACATCCACTGGATGGTTCGCCCGTTTACCATTCGACGGTTCGTCCATTCACACATTCATCTGACGGTTCACCCATTCATTATCATCATCTAACGGTTCGTCCGTTCATCATCATCTGACGGTTCGCCCGTTCACCATTCGATGGTTCGTCCGTTCACACATCCACTTGATGGTTCGCCCGTTTATCATTCGATGGTTCGTCCGTTCCGTTCATTCATCATAATTATTTGACAATTTACCCGTTCATTCATCATATTCATCCGACGGTTCACCTGTTCATTCAATCAATCTGACGATTCGTTCATTTATTTCACTCATTTGACGGTTCATCCGTTCATCCTGACGATTCACTTCATTCACACATTTTGACGATTCATTTCGTTCGTTTATCCACATCAGCAACTTATCTTTCTCGATTAAGTTGTCTATTGAAATAATGATATTCAATAAATTATATTTGCCACGTCCATATTACCTCTGAGCAGATATACTTGAATATGGTTATTTTCCAGAATCAAGAAATATATCATGTCATGTACCTCTGAATATATTTTCTATCTTTATTATTTGTATCTGAACAAGATATGCAATAAACAATAGAGTCACAACAAAATATCTTTTTATTTGATCAAAATTCAAGACATTACAAAAACATACATATTGCAAAAACAAGAAGATACAAGGAATCTTTCTATTAAACTGGTGGTGTCATCAAGCCGGTAATCTGTTGCTTCAGGGTCTGCAATCGCTCTTCGCGGGATTCCATCACTCTCTTCCTGGCCTCTTCCATCCCAGATATCTCGTTGAAAGTTGGCATGGTTACCATTCTGCGAGTGATTTCATCATTATGAGCTGCGGCATATTCGTCTCTTTCTTGGGTTAGAGCACCGAGTTGTTGGATTGCAGTTTGATGCTCGGTAACCTCATCTTCCAGTTCTTTTTGGAGACGGCCAATCTCCGCTCTCAGTTCAGCAATTCTTCTCTATTTTCTTTCTGCAGTAGATGTCACTGATTCCACCTAGGAATTGTACTCAGCAGATTTAGTAGCAAAAGCATCCAAGAGAATCTGGAAATTTACTCTCTCAACTGCAGCTTCCTGAGCCATCCGTTCAAATTCCTCTTGAACTAAGGATTCTACCTCCCCCTTATTGAGCTCTTCGTAGTTCTTTATTGAAGTCTCTAGCTCATTTAATATGTGTTCAAGAAAAGTGGCCTGAGGCTCGTCACCTTGCTCGCGGATAGCATGAATTAAGAAAGAGGTTGGACCTCTAACTGTGTAAAAATCAACATCTTCTTTTTCCATCACCCTATCGATCAATGGCTCCAATGAATCGAAAAAGAATTTGGTAAATGATTGGATGACGAATTGATTGGTCGCCAGAGCACCAGGAGTCGCAGCTACTCCTGTTGATGACGAGGCAGCAGGACGTTCAGTTTCTCGTACTTAGATAGTAGGTTCTTTGAATAAAGGAGCTAGAATAGAGCTGGTCGCTCCTCCTGGTTGTTCTTTGGCAAAATTAAATATTGTTATTTTGCCTGTCATTTGCTATTGTCAAAGAGAATCAAAAGTGAAAACAGTCTTACCATGGTTCGATCCGGCAACAGGCCTATCATCTGTTGGAACAGATTCTAGCTGAGCAGAAGTGGCCTCAAACACTATTGCCTGACTACTTCCTGCTTCGGAGCCACAGGATAAATGGCGACTGCTACTAGCAATTGTCGTCGCAAGTACTATGTCCATGCATACTGGAGGAGCTGGAGAAGATCCAAGTTCTGTAGGGATAAGAATAAAGATGTTAGCTGTCAATCTATTAAAAGAAAATTGCTAATTTCATTCTATACCTTGGGGATCAACAGCAGGAGTTTCCTCCAGGGCCGCTTCTTTATCTGCTATCTTTTCTGGAGATGTATGTACCTCAACATCCTTTTCAGGATCCAAGGTATCATCAGCAGCTTCAGGAGATATCTGCACCTCAACATCTAAGGTGTCGTCAATAGCTACAGGAGACACATGCTCTTCATCGTCCCCTTCAGGATCATGTGTATCCTCAATGTCCTCAGATGATGAACCCTCCTCATTGTCATCTTCCTCCGGTACCTTCCCACTGGCAGTTGCAGCGGTTTGATCAATGTAATCCTGTAGACCAAAGTCACAGTCATTTAAAGCATCGATCATCAAACGATCTTCCTCCTTACGGATTGCTTCTGGTGTAGCAGGAGGTTGAGTAGTATCCATCATCGGTAAAGGGGATTGCAAAGCTTCATGCTCTGTCTCAGCAATATTTTCTCTGGGCTCTACGACCTCATTTCTCTCTTCACTCTGCTCAATCTCTTCCCTCCGTTCTGGACTAGAAGTTTTATGCTCAGACTCAGAAACAGGGGTAGGAGATGGCATGGTGATTCCAGCCACAGCGTTCATCACTACCGAAAACAAAATTTGTCTTGGAGGAGAAACTGTTCTCTTCTTTTTTCTGTGAGCTAGCTTCTTCCTTCTATGTAGAGGCCTCTCAGGACTCTCTACGTTTACTACCTCGACCTGTTTCTGAATAGAGGTCGGTGTAGCTGCTTCATCTTGAGTGGACTCGGCCAATTGTCTAGATTGTGATCTCGTAGTGACTTTCTCTGAAGAATGTTCTAAGATAAATTTCTTCTTCACAGCTGGGGAAGAAGGCTCTTCTCTCCTTCTCTTCTTCTCCTTGACCGAAGACTTAACAACCTTCAGAGAAATTCTTAAAGGTTGGTTAACTTCCTCAGGAAAATTGGCTTTCCTGGAAGCTTCTAATGGATCGTCCACTGGCTCATGTTCTTCTTCGTTATTGGGAGCTAATGTGTCAGTCGCTCCTTTCTTCAGACGATTTGCTGTTGCAAAACTATCAACGAGGCTATAGTTTTCAGCAAATGTATTAGCAGCTGTGTAAAACTATGAATAAGTATACAGCATTCTAGGACCAGCATCAGTTCTGTTTGGCATCGAGAACACAGTCTTTGTGTCTCGAGCATTGTAGTAAGCCCAGGCCCGGGCACCATCGATCAAATAACCTTTTCCTTGTAGGCACGTGATGGCGTTACCCACATGAAACTGATCATATCCAAACTGACGAGCGAAGCGGCTCGGCAGATATGGTTCAAGGAAGCATTCCTCTTCAAATCTGTATACTAGATGTGATGGTCTGATTGTCTTCAGCCATTCAAAAGATACACGACCTATTGGTTGCCTCCCAAGGTCGATCAAATTTGCTGCCATATGCTCATAACCAGTTGGAGGGGGAGAGCAAAGAAAATTCCATCCTTTGCCGAGGTTCAGAGTTCGTCTGCAGTCCCTTAGACTAGTGTATATCTACCTGCTCTGTGAGAATCTGCATAGAAAACTGCCACCAACTGCTCCCACGACAGGGTTCATCAATGATGGATGATGCAAGAGCAACCATCCGAATAAGTAGGTGTAAGGTAACTCCAGTCTAGGGAAGTTCACCTTATCATCCTTGCACTTGATCATAGAATCAACATACAGACGAAGACCCACGTTTATACTACAGGTCATCGCTGATAGTAAATCCATCTGGTAGCCGAAAACTAACCGGACAGCAGCAAAAAGAACACCGCGATGGAAGCGGTCTACAGCACTTGCTCCAGGCACGACGAATTGACGTAGCCAGTACGTCAAAAATCCTGCCAGCTGGGCTTGTTTGGACATGGACCTGTAGCCCATTCTTATAAAGCTCTCCATAAATTCTCCAGCCTTAAGAGGAGGATATTGGTGTTCATCATCAACTCTGATAACCATCCTCTTATTCTCCTCCATCAGCTTTAGCACTTCACTATTACTGAGGGGATGGAAGAAATCAGGGTTGCAGGAGTCATGATCTTTTATCTTTTTCTCAATAATGTGGTTGAGAAAAAGATAAGTCAACCATTTGGATGAATAGCATGTGCCAGAAGAGCCACTTTGGTAATACAAAGAGCATATGTTATAATGGCACAGAAGCTCATCAAAGACTTCCACCATCTTTGAATTCTCTCGACGAAGTCTATCTAACTCGTCGTTGGTCGAGACGTACTCCTCGTAAGGTAAATCACCCATTGGTAAATATAAGATATACTTCATCTCATGGAGAGCCAAGCCCATCTCTCCGCAGGGCGTCATGAACGTCCCTGTCCTGTAGTTGTACCTCTCTGCCAGAGCCAAAAACAGATGAGGATTTGGAAAGAAGTCGTATACAGTAGCGTGTACCGCATTATACAGATCAATTTCTCTGAGTTTATCTTTAAACTGGACCAGTATCCAGTTAGCTATACAGCTCCATCTTTTGATGTCTGGGTTTACCAGACCTGTCAACCGGATGTCTTGATCCAGATATTTACCCTCTGCTTTGGCATACTCGTTGGCAAAAATCGGTGTCCTTACCGGCAGCAGCAAAGACGAGTTCTCAGGGGGAATACAACCTGGCTTCAACCCTCTCAATAAAGTGCTGTGTCATTCGGAAGAACTATAGAACATGTCCCTATTGTTCGGACCTTTCTTGACACAGATTTTTCCCGTCCGTGCCTGTTGTAAGAGAGTGATGTCCCATTCCATCCTCCTAGGATGGCTCGCATGAGCATATCTTGCTAGAGGAAGGCATCTAGCTAGGTCTGGTAACTTGATCAATTTCTCCTTCTATTGGAAAGTTCTCGACTCAACTCGGGATCTTGGTTGAGAACTTTTATCAATAGCTTCGCCGAAAAGGAACATAGGCTTCCTATGAGTGACAGCGTCAGCAGATTGCAAAGGCTGTCCATTTATCAGACTTAGCAAAGTCTCGTTATCCTGTGCTATCAAAATAGTCTGACGAGAAGATGGAAGGGCATATTGTGGAAAGTGCACATGAGATAAGTCTTCTTTGAAATCTGGCTCAGCTAAAGTTCCAACAAATATTTCATATTCAGGATCTTCTCTGGTGTTAACTGCATTAAACAAAAAAAAACAAAATACAAGTCAAGTCAAAAATTTTATCATCAGATTGCGCAAACATCAAATTGCGCAACCATCAAATTGTACAACCATCGGATTGCACAAACATCAGATTGCGCAACCATCTGATTGCGCTGACAAAGCTTGCACAAGCATCATTTTGTGCTGACAAGATTGCACAAATCAGCCGATTGCACTGACTTTTGCCAGCGCAATTCAACCGATTGTGCGAGAAGATATTCTTCATAAAATTGAAGAATAATGTGTTCGTGCAACCAAAACCCTAAAAAGGGTGGCGCAGTATGATCACATCTCTAAAAAGAGATGGATTTTAAGATCCAGCAAAGTCGAAAAACTCTAAAAAGAGTTTTCGATCGGGTTGTCTACCTCGCAAAGCAGGGTACGCAGTTTCATGACGGGAAGGACGAGGCGCAACACGAGTCGAAGACTCGACATGGGCCTTGCCCTTGGCGGCGGCGGAGGAACGCTTGGGAGCCATGAGATTGACGGAGAAGAAAGGTTAAAGTCGGAATAGGCTCGAATTTCTCTCTCTCTCAAACACAATGAAAGCAAGTAAAGAATAATTTGAAGGATCGAGGGAACTATTTATAGTTTTTCAAAGAACAAACGGCCGCCTCAGATTGCGTCGAAAAAGCAGGGGCTGATTCATCCGATTGCGCAGACAACTCAACATATGCGCAACTTGATTTAAAATTCAAAATTCAAAGTATTTCAAAATTTTGAATAAATTCAACTTTTGAAAACTTTGAAGGGGGTCTTGTAGGTCCTAAAAAATTAAGTTGCACCCATCAACAAAGTCATGAAAATCAAGAAAATAGCTTTCAAATGAACTGTGCTGACATCAGATTGCGCATCATCCAGATGGCGCAGACTGGACTGAGCACACTTTCAAGTGCGCAAGCTGACGTGGCCATATCATTATTACCTGACACAATCAAATCTTCTAACAACTGACAGTACAAAGAACGAGGAGACTGTTCGTTTATTATGCCGCACAGTGCTCGAGGACAGCTGTACATGCAGCATAATTTGTTTGCAGCGCAATCCAATTCAACGCAGTCCATCCTAGCGCAATCCAAAGTCAGCACAATTCATATGGCGCACTTCATCATGACAACTGACAAAAGTACACGTGGCATTCATGCCATCAATTGCTCGTTACGTGGCAACCGTCTGCACACGATCATGCGCATTTCAATCAAATGATGCCATGTGTCCAAGACAATTGGCCCACGACCAGACAACTGCCTGCGCAGTCTGATGCTGCGCAATCCAGTGCCTGCGTAATTCAACTTGCGCCATTCAGAATAACTACAAGTTAATTATTTCCAGAACTCTATAAATAGAGTTTTAAGTCTTCATTCAAGGAAATCAGACATAAAGTTCAGAAATATCAGAGAGTTCAGGAGTTCTTGCCCAAGTGCTGCTGCATTCTTCCGAGGCTTTTGCCTTCAACTTCAGAGGCTACCGTCTTCAAAGTTCACATCGTCCAAGGGATAAAGCAATCGTCTTCTAGATTGGATTCCTACAGTTGTACTTTCCCAGAATTCTTGTAATCTTTACAAAGTTTGTATCAATAAAGTTTATACTTTTGTTTTTGCAAACAACGAATAGCCAGTCTCTTAGTTCCAACTAGGAACGTATGACCATCATTAGCCAATGTAACAACCAATGTCAATTTGGGACAAGAAATAGCCCAAAGGCGGCAGTAGATGGATGCCCATCTAGGCGACCAGAGTAAGTCAGAATCCCATGCGGCCCGGGAGCCAAGGGCCATGGCCTATGTGTCACGCCCCGATCCCGCTAGGGTCATCCGTCTTACTTGGATCCCTGCGGAATCGATCATCCTCGATAAGGCGTGATGCCGTGCAAGCCTAAGTTGTACTTACACAAGGCCATGTACCTGCACAAAAACAACTAGTCAAGCAAAACACACGCACGCACCCATTAGTCAAGCAAAACACACGCACACACCCATTGCAGAAAACCAAATGTTGGATACAGAGATTTGAAATGGAAATACTCATCTTATTCATAGCTTGATAGGAATACAAGTACAAAGCTTTGCAACTCAGATTTGCTTCATAATTTGGCTACAGGATTCTCTTTAAAACACTCTTTTGAAATTAGCCACAATGCCCATACATGATATCCCTTTATTACAAGCTGGAATTGAAAGACACATTCAGAAGGAAAAGAAACTTGAACTTGACTTGAAATAAAAAGTAGCTTCGAGGCGATCCACAGCTCTACTGGGCTAGACGAGCTTCGGTGCCTCACTTGAAATCCCCTTGTCTGCTTTTGCTTTCTGAAAAGGATGCCCACAACGTGGGTCAGCACACATCATGTACTGGCGAGCGGCTTTTGGCCGAACTCGCAAATCTCTGCACTAAATCAATATGTTGAGCTAACATTTACTAGTGATCTTTCTACTTGTCTAGGTTCTTTTTAACAATTCATAAGAACATGAAAGTAGAATATATCAT
The DNA here is from genome assembly GCA_029216955.1 of Iris pallida. NCBI lineage: Eukaryota > Viridiplantae > Streptophyta > Magnoliopsida > Asparagales > Iridaceae > Iris > Iris pallida. The sequence goes on along the minus strand of JANAVB010023511.1, from coordinate 7,618 downwards.
AAGCAACTTACCCTCGCCGGCAGTCATCCCTTCACAAAACTACGTTAGCACAATTTGTATAATGAGTAATTCATGATTCATTTCTTGCAGATATTGAAGTTGTCATTCGGGTCATGCAGGTGGACTATTCTACATGTTGGTCCATGGGTTATCCCCATGATTAGCCGCTGTGACTCTTTGGTTCAGCTCATCGCTAAGGACTCAGATATCGGCTACACGTTTAACATGGGTTTCTTTTATCCAGTGTGCTCATAATCTCTCCTAGGCCGAGGGGTTCCAGGTGCCCCCAGATACCACCCGAGAGACAAATAATTCCTTGTATACAAGTTGTCCGAGACCAAATGCATGCTCTAGCCGTTCTATCAGATGAGAGACACTTGGACTTATGCACAGATATACGACACGTTTGATTCGTGCCTTCAGGTTTATCTCAACACGTACAAGTTCGTCTATACATGTCTACATTTTCAAGTATACTGATGACAAGCAGATGATTATTCTTATCGAGCAAATAGAGTAGCAACACATATTCTTGCATTTGATTCAATTCAATTATCTTCTCTTATCTTTTGTTGGGGTATCTTTGATCATCGGAATAAGGCAACAGAGTGGACTAGAGATCATTTTTCTTAGGCGTACAGATCAATGTTTGTTCGGTTGAAGCAACTCACCGAAACGAATCTTAGTTGAGAGAAGGAGGGACTTCACGCACCGTTCACGAAAAATTCACGCGCCCTACATTGGCACCGACAGTTGATTAGCATACTTCATCTCTTTCTCTCAAGATTCGGAATGAATGTGAAATGCGATGAAAGCGAACAATGAAAACCAATTATCGAAAACCAACACGAAAACGTATTCATCAAAACCAAGCAGCGAAGAGAAAACATTCAGCAAAACTCTTGGATTTATTTCAATAGAAGCCAATCCATCAATTGGAAAGATTTATTGTATTTCATCCGTGATCAATCGATACCGGCAAAGGTTTCACCAAATACTCAGTTCATGACTGAGTCAACAAGCCATAGGTATTACATAGTGGACCGCGAGAAGCGGGGCACTACATAATAACCCACTGAGAAAAAGTTTTGTCCTCAAAACTTAAGATACAAACTCACCTCCACTTTCTGGATCAAGCAAGGTGGAGAGATTATAGACACGAGCATTAGTCCGCTGCGGCTGGTTGTGCGGATTGTCTCGAAGGGGCGGTGGGCCTAGCAGCTGCCCACGCTCTTCAGTGTCATCTCTATTTCGATTTCTCTTCGGATAATTTCTGATGGCGTGACCCTGTTGGCCATAACGAAAACAAGCGTGGTTTGCGGAACGACAGTCCTCTTTGGTGTGTCCATGCTTTCCACAGTGATTGCATACCAAACCTTTCGCAAAGCGACATTCTTCATTCGCATGTCCTCGTCGACCGCAGTGGGTACAGATTATTTCATTTCGTGGTTCCCCATCTGTCTTTTTCTTTCCGTCATGATATCTCTTGGCGGGCTGATTCCGATTGTTCTGTGCTTTATTGGACGCCTTCTTCTGCTGGAACTGTTCCACCTGTAGCGCCGCCTCAAAGGCTTGAGAATAGGACTCATATTTTCGATTCAGCACACTTAACTGGATGTCGTCATTCAGACCTCCAACGAATCGATTTATGCGAGTCTATTCCGTGGGGAGCAAAGCAGCAGCAAAATTTGCCAGCTTAGCAAATTCAGACTCATAGTCCTCCACGGACATATTCTCCTGTTTCAGTGTGATGAAGTCATCCTCCATCTTCTTGCTCATGGCTGGAGGCAGATATTGATCCAGAAATGCCTTCTTGAACAAGGCCCATGAGATCTTCTCATTCCTAGCCGTTGCGAGCAGCGCCGGGTTCTTTGTCTTCCACCAATCCTTTGCCCGCAGCCGTAGAAGCATAATGGCACAAACTACCTTCTTGCTGCTGGGAACTCCTATGAACGCGAACAGACTCTCCACTTTATCAATCCAGTCCATCACCTTATCGGGTGATGTCCTGCCTTCAAATTTTGGAGGTTTCGCGTCTAAGAAGTCCTTTGGCCAAAAGATAGTGTGCCTTTGCGCTGGCTGGGGCTCATCACCCTCTACGGGCTCGATCTCGGGCGTTCCCGTTGGTTTCGTCGCTGTGGTGGTATCTCGATTTGCCGCAAGCGCCGTGACAAGCTGGGTCAAGGCATCCAACTGCTTTTGTTGGGCAGCCGCTTGGGCCTGATGTATCTGATTGTTTTTCTTACTGTCCTGCCTTTGCAGTTCCAACATTCTCATGATCCGTTCTACCGGATCGGTCGAGCCAGATGGACGAGGAGGAGTCATTTCTCTACAAAATAGTATAACTTCTGTCAGTCTCATAAAATATTATGGACTTATTGTATGGGGCATTGGTTTTCATAACTCAAAATCGGGACACTTTTGAAAGCCGTCAAAGTACTTTATATACTTTTTGAAAACGATATTTGCAAGAGGCCAAGGACGTAAAACCGTGCTCTGATACCACTTTGTCACGCCCCGATCCCGCTAGGGTCGTCCGTCTTACTTGGATCCCTGCGGGATCGATCGTCCTCGCTAAGGCGTGATGCCGTGCAAGCCTAAGTTGCGCTTGTACAAGGCCATGTACCTGCATAAAAATAACTAGTCAAGCAAAACACACGCACGCACCCATTAGTCAAGCAAAACACACGCACGCACCCATTTGTCAAGCAAAACACACGCACGCATCCATTGCAGAAAACCAAATGTTGGACACAGAGATTTGAAATAGAAATACTCATCTTATTCATAGCTTGATAGGAATACAAGTATAAAGCTTTGCAACTCAGATTTGCCTTATAATTTGGCTACATGATTCTCTTTGAAACACTCTTTTGAAATTAGCCACAATGCCCATACATGATATTCCTTTATTACAAGCTGGAATTGAAAGACACCTTCAGAAGGAAAAAAAACTTGAACTTGACTTGAAATGAAAAGTAGCTTCGAGGCGATCCACAGCTCTACTAGGCTAGACGAGCTTCGGTGCCTCACTTGAAATCCCCCTGTCTCCTTTTGCTTTCTGAAAAGGATGCCCACAACGTGAGTCAGCACACATCATGTACTGGCGAGCGGCTTTTGGCCGAACTCGCAAATCTCTGCACTAAATCAATATGTTGAGCTAACATTTACTAGTGATCTTTCTACTTGTCTAGGTTCTTTTTAACAATTTATAAGAACATGATAGTAGAATATATTATAAGCAACTTACCCTCGCCGGCAGTCATCCCTGCACAAAACCACGTTAGCACAATTTGCATAATAAGTAATTCATGATTCATTTCTTGCAGATATTAAAGTTTTTATTTGGGTCATGCAGGTGGACTATTCTACATGTTGGTCCATGGGTTATCCCCATGATTAGCCGATGTGACTCTTTGGTTCAGCTTGTCACTAAGGACTCAGATATCGGCTACACTTTTAACATGGGTTTCTTTTACCCAGTGTGCTCATAATCTCTCCTAGGCCGAGCGGTTCCAGGTGCCCCCAGATACCACCCGAGAGACAAATAATTCCTTGTATACAAGTTGTCCGAGACCAAATGCATGCTCTAGCCATTCTATCAGATAAGACACACTTGGACTTATGCACAGATATACGACACGTTTGATTCGTGCCTTCAGGTTTATCTCAACACGTACAAGTTCGTCTGTACATGTCTACATTTTCAAGCATACTGATGACAAGCAGATGATCATTCTTATCGAGCAGATAGAGTAGCAACACATATTTTTGCATTTGATTCAATTCAATTATCTTCTCTTATCTTTTGTTGGGGTATCGTTGATCATCGGGACAAGGCAACAGAGTGGACTAGAGATCATTTTTCTTAGGCGTACAGATCAATGTTTGTTCGGTTGAAGCAACTCACCGAAACGAATCTTAGTTGAGAGAATGAGGGACTTCACGCGCCGTTTATGAACAATTCACGCGTCCTACATTGGCACCAACAGTTGATTAGCATACTTCGTCTCTTTCTCTCAAGATTCGGAATGAATGCGAAATGCGATGAAAGCGAACAATAAAAACCAATCATCGAAAACCAATACGAAAACGCATTTATCAAAACCAAGCAGCGAAGAGAAAACATTCAGCAAAACTCTTGGATTCATTTCAATAGAAGCCAATCCATCAATTGGAAAGATTCATTGCATTTCATCCGTGATCAATCGATACTGGCAAAGGTTTCACCAAATACTCAGTTCATGACTGAGTCAACAAGCCGTAGGTATTACATAGTGGACCGCGAGAAGCGGGGCACTACACTATGCGGCCAAGGATTGCCATATGGCTAGGGGAAACGGGGTCTATACGGCAAGACTGTCGAGAGCCATGCGGCAAGGGAGGAACAAGGCCATGTGGCAAGACTGCCAAGAGCCATGCGGCAAGGCTGCCAAAAAGGAGCTGCATGAAGACTGGAATGCCTATGCGGCTAATGAGGAGCCGCATAAGGACTGGAATGCCTATGCGGCCAACGAAGAGCCGCATGAAGACTGGAATGCCTATGAGGCCAACTAGGAGCCGCATGAAGACTGGAATGCCTATGCGGCCAACACTGTTCTTCTTCTCCAACTTTTTCGAGAAGAAGAACCTGGGGAGTTGGTGGTCCCAGACTTCCCAACCTAACAATCCAAGCCAAATCTGGACTTCCATAGGTCAAAATAGGGTAGAATGAAATTCTCTACAACATAGAACAACTAGATTTTGAAAACAAAGAAGTTTGATAGGTCAAAAACAAGAAAAACCGAAAGTAACATAAACTTAGATCTACAAACATACACCCATGAAAACCAAAAACTCCAAGTTCTATAGAGACTTGAAATAAAGTAAGGAAGAGAATGGAACAATAATACTTGAGATCCATCATGAAGCAAGTTGTACTTGCCTAAGCTTTCTAGGTTGGTGGGAGAGTAATGGAGGATGAAGAAGAAGTAAATGAGAGTAATGAAGAGAGAGAAAAGTAAAGGGGTATAAATATCAAGCCAAGTCCAAATCTCTACCATACATTCCTTCCTACAAGATCTAGGCCATCCACCCCTGATCATGATGAACCAGGCTAAACCAAGTTGGTTCAACATGAACAAAATAAACCAAGGACTTAAGCAAAAGCAGAAAATAAAATACTGAAAAATTAATTAGCATGAAATTACAGAATAAATGTATGATAAGCATTCAATAAATACCTTCAAGCAGTACATGTATAAAAGTACATGTATAAAAAAATACGTATTCTGGGAACGGGGAGTGACAGAAGGGTCGGCTATGCATTCCGGATGACGCAGAACTTAGAAATGAGATAATGTCGAAGGCGTATTATGTAAAATATTCCTTGCATCCTGGTAGCACCAAGATGTATAAGGACCTCCACGTTGTCTTTTGGTGGCACGGCATGAAGAGGGACGTAGCGCTCTTTATGTCGAAGTGTATGGCCTGCCAGCAAGTTAAAGCCGAGCACCAGCGACTGGGCGGAGAGATGCAGAACCTTGCCATTCCAGAGCGAAAGTGGGATCATGTCACTATGGACTTTGTTGTTTGCTTGCCGCGGACGCCGCAGGGAAACGACGCCGCCTGGGTCATCATCGATCAACTAACCAAGTCAACGCACTTCATAGCCATTAAAGTTAGTTGGAGCGTCAACCGCCTTGCTTAGATATACCTTGATGAAATAGTTCGGCTGTACGGGGTCCCAGTATCTATCGTCTCGGATCGGAATGGACGGTTCGTGGCACGCTTCTGGGGTAGCCTTCATTCAGCATTAGGGACCAAGTTGAAGTTTAGCTCAGCTTATCATCCTCAGATTGACGGCCAAACAGAGCGGATGAACCAGATTCTCGAGGACATGTTACGACTCTATACGATCGACTTGAAGTCAAGCTGGGACGTTCATCTACCGTTGGCCAAATTTACATATAATTACCAGTCCAGCATCCAAATGACGTTGTATGAAGCCTTGTACGGCCGGAAGTGCAGATCACCCATTTGCTGGGATAAAGTCGGGGAGCGACAGATACTTGGCCCGAAACTGGTGGAGCAGACTTTGCAGAAGGTCAAGTTGATATGAGAGAGATTGAAGATAGCACAAAGTCGGTAAAAGAGCTATGCCGACACGCATCGACGCCTCCCCGAGTTCTCGGATGGCGACCATGTATTCCTGAAAGTGACGCCCATACGTGGAGTTACCCGATTCGGCACGAAAGGGAAGTTGAGCCCAAGATTTATTGGTCCGTTCAAAATATTAAAGCGAGTCGCCCCAGTAGCTTACCAAATTGCTTTGCCTCCTGCATTGTCGAAGGTACATAATGTCTTCCATGTTTCACAATTATGGAAGTACCTGCACGATCCGAGCCATGTAGTAGATTTGGGTCAGCTGGATCTGAAGGCGGACTTATCATATGTCGAAGAGCCTGTACAAATCTTGGAGCACAAAGATAAACTTTTTTGTAATCGTGCTATTCCTCTCATCCGCGTCCTCTGGAGAAACCATTCGGTCGAGGAGTCGATGTGGGAGCTTGAGTCAGAAATAAAGAAAAAAATTCTTCTTTGTTCTCGTAGAGGTATGTTCTATTCTTAAGTTTCGAAGACAAAAATTTTTATTAGTTGGTTATGGTGTAGTGCCCCGTCCCTATATCATTCCCCGTTCTCTGTCCACGGGTGCGCGAGAAAGGAACATTGTCGCCATCGATTCGGTCGGAACCGATAGGTCGGGATCGATCGAACGGAAATGGTTGAATTAAGACCCATTCTCCGTTATAGAATGGCTTCTTCGGAACCAAGTCCCATATTCAGCGGGTTGCATCTCAAGGATTGACTCTGCGGCTGAGTCGAGAGAGACCTCTCATTGCTCTGTTTTTATGCCGCTTGCGTTGGTTTTGGCCTTGGTTTTCTGAATGCGTTTTCGTGAATATTTTTGATGGTTTTTATGGCTTGCATTTCAAACTCGCATTTTCTATCAAACTTCTTGAATAATACAGTGTTCTAATCAGTTGCTTGTACGATTTTAGGTAATCGCGTAGGCGACGTCTAGCGCGACCAACAAGTTCTCTTGCCTCAAGCAAACTCAAGGTGAGTGGCTGACCTTTCTCTTCTCGACCCCTTCTTAGGTCAATCAATAATGTTTTTGCGAATGAAAGGATAAATGCAAGGGCACGAACGCGATAAAATGATCAAGTTTTCAAGGAAAATGTAGGCTATATCTTAATAACTAAAAATCTGCCTTTGCACGGTCATGGATAACTTGTCGACAAGGTGAGCATTGTTTCACTTAACAAAATGCCCTTAAGGCTTTTGAAAGAAAACAAGAAAAAGTGTACAAAAGTACAAGTAAATTCTGAGAAGTATTGCTATGGAAGTCTGATCTGAGAGCGATCACTTTGTTCCTTGGACCACACGATGATGATGAAGAAAACTGCTTAGAGATGAACAACTGGAAGAACTAAGTCACCAGAAAGGTATCGACACAATTGGCACAGTCGAATGCTTTCCTGTTTGCTTCACTCTGTTCTTGAAAAAAAGTTGAAAAGAAATACTCTGGAAAATTACTTTGCTCTGAAAGTATCTGGTCTCCCAAAATCTTGTCCCT
>JANAVB010023510.1:0-18615 GCA_029216955.1 Iris pallida | reverse complement strand
AAGAAGATAGAAGCAGTAGAGAGTTGGCCAGTACCAAGACCGTAGCTGATGTACGGAGTTTTTGGGATTGGCAGGATATTACAGAAGGTTCGTGTCAGACTGTTAAGGCTTTCAGCACCCATGACCCGCTTGACCCGGAAGGATGTACCATTCGTTTGGTCGGCAGAAAGTCAGGCATCATTTGAGACTTTGAAGCAGAAGTTGATATCAGCACCTATCCTTACATTGCCAGTTGGACCCAGAGATTTTACAGTTTATTGTGATGCGTCAGGTAAAGGACTTGGATGTGTCCTTATGCAGCATGGGAAGGTGATAGCGTATGCATCTAGGCAGCTTCGGGACCACGAGAAGAATTACCCAACTCATGATTTGGAATTAGCGGCAGTAGTGTTTGCTTTGAAGCTATGGAGGCATTACTTATATGGTGACCGAGTGGAGATGTACACAGACCACAAAAGTCTGAAGTACATCTTTACTCAGAATGAGCTAAACATGAGGCAGAGAAGATGGTTGGAGTTGATTAAGGAATATGACGTGGAGCTTCAGTATCATCCAGGCAAGGCGAATGTAGTAGCAGACGCTCTCAGCAGGAGAGGCGACGTATTTATGTTAACAACACAGAGGCATACTTAGAAGACCTTCAGGAGATGGACATCGAAGTTATACTTCCTAGTGATGTAGGAGTTCTAACAAGTCTGCAAGTTCAATCCGACTTGGTAGGCAGGATCAAGGCAGCTCAGGCACATGACCCGAGGATTCAGAAGCTTAGGGCAGAATGTGAGTCAGGACTCAGAAAAGAGATGAGGATTCATGAGGATGGTACACTTAGGTTTGGATCACGTCTATGTGTGCCTAGTGGGGATATCAGACAGGAGGTTATGGCAGAAGCTCACAGTTCTCAGTATTCTATTCATCCTGAAGGGACCAAGATGTACCAAGATATCAAGCAGCATTCTGGTGGAACGGGATGAAGAGGGAGATAGCTAGATTTATTTCCCATTGCTTGGTATGTCAGCAAGTGAAGACAGAACAGCAGAGGCCAGCTGGGTTATTACAACCGCTTCCATTCCGGAATGGAAATGGGAGCATATTACAATGGACTTTGTGACCGGTTTACCGAGATCACCAAGTGGTAAGGATGCTATTTGGGTAATAGTGGACCGACTTACTGAGGTAGCACACTTTCTTCCTTTCAGAGTAGGGCAATCTACAGAAAAGTTGGCAGAGTTATATATGCAACAGATAGCCAGGCAGCATGGAGTCCTTGTCAGTATTGTGTCGGATCGAGATACCCGTTTTACATCATATTTCTGGAAGAGCTTACATCATAGTCTGGGTACCAAGTTAAGGTTTAGCAGGGCTTACCATCCGCAGACGGATGGGCAATCAGAAAGAACGATCCAGACTTTAGAAGACATGTTACGAGCTTGCACTTTAGATTTTGGAGGATCTTGGGAGAGCCACCTGCACTTAGTCGAGTTCTCATACAACAATAGTTATCAAGCCAGTATCCAGATGGCGCCATTCGAAGCACTATATGGTAAGAAGTGCAGGTCACCACTTGCATGGGATGATATCGGGGAGAGGAAGATGTTAGGCCTAGAAATGATTATTCAGACGGTTGAATTAGTTAAGGGAATTAGAGCGACTTCGAGTTGCGCAAGATCGGCATCGTCATAGGGCGGACCAGTATCGTAGGCCGCTAGAGTTTTCTGTTGGGGACCACGTGTTCCTACGGATCTCACCTACCCGTGGGGTCATTAGATTTGGCGTTCGCGAAAAGTTGAGTCCGCGATACGTAGGACCATTCGTTATCCTTTATAGAAAGGCGATATTGCTTATCGTTTATCCCTTCCACCTTTGTTACGAGAGGTGCATGACGTATTTCATGTATCTCAGTTGCGAAGGTATGTATCAGACCCAAGCCATATCCTTGATCATTCTGAGCTGGTTGTGTCACGACCGCACCCACCGTGAGGGTACGAGTACGTAACAACGCCCAGCCTACGCCGCAGTGTCGGCGGTAGAACGCTGTTCTAGGTCATGAACTATAACTAGCATAATATGAATACTCTCCATAAGGAGGCCAACACAGAGGTACAACTCAATCACAATCTAAGATAGAATGATAAAGATAGATAAACATGAAATCCAAAAGAGATACAGGAGATAGAAGTCTAAGTGTCTAAGATACATAATCCTAGAAATATATCTCAAAACTCAAATACAGTAATCCATAAGTAAATACAACTCAAGACAACTAAAATAACTATCTATACAATCTCTACTGTGTCTCCTCTAGGCTAGCAGGCAACCTCCAAGCTATCTGTAAAATTTATCAACAGGTCCAGTCAGGACAGGAACGAGCACATCTCATCTAAAAAACCCAAGTAAATGACAGAGAATAAAGCAGTTATAGACATTTGTATTGATGAATATGGCAGTTTATATTCAGGTGATGGTATGGAGAGACAGATAAAGTACAAAGAAAGTAAGTAACTAAACAAGAGAAGAAATCATAGCAATAAAGACTGTAAAATAAAATCTAGCTGAACTAGAGTAACATAATGAGTTCAGATGGTACAATATAAGTCGAGTATAATCCCAATGTGAGTCTAACATAAGATGAGTCGAATGTAATTCTAATCATTATTCTAATAAGGTGAATCAAATAAGGTGATACGAATAAGGTGATACGAATAGTAATTCACATGATGTTCTAATAATGATTCGAATAAATTCTCCAAGTGTATTTTAAAATACTTAGTTAGACATGTAAACGGCTATGGGTAAATCCGGCACATCACACACCTGGCCGGGTGTGGAATGGCTATCGTTCGAATATATTCACAGGGGGTGGTTCGAATAGTGGGAATGTTCACATGTCTAATCAAGTATTTTCCCGTCCATCTAATACAAATGAATCCAAAATCCGACACATCAATCGGTAATAAAAGTCCAACCACATATGAAGATACGAATAGGGTGATTCGAATAGTGATTCGTATGGTGATTCGTATGGTGATTCGAATAATAGAGGTAAGACAAGTAAATATGTGTGTCGTATACATGGATTCAGAAATAAAAATACGTGTTTGTAACAGAAAATCACATACAGCTAACTAGAACTGAAGTACAGCAATTGACAAATAAATGAGAGAACTATCAGAGAATGTACTCGCCTGATGTCTGAATGTCCAAAGTAAATTACTGTCCGAGGAGAGGTGTCTGGCTCCTAATTAGAACAGCACAAGTCACAACATATCCAGAAGGGTAATATAAAGCACTACAATGCATTCTACATGAATCTAGGTCAAACTAGGCCAAAGTCAACCCTTGGTCAACTCTGGTCAACTGCACTAGTCAAACTAGGTCAAACTAGGTCATGTCCTAACCCAGTAAGTCTTACTAGGCCTAACCAAGACTATCCTAGCAAGCACACATCAATACAAGGTTATACAAGCCAACATACACCCAACTCTATATAGCATGCAATTATTCAATACTCAAATAGGCAAGAATTCATATTGGATATATACTAGGTAATCTATTACTTTAAGCTATATATGTCTACACATATATAAACATGCATATATTAGTATTCAACATTAGGTCTATAATCATGGTATTTCAAATGGTTATATAACTTATATATTACAACACAATATGCTAACATATATATATATACATACATAGCTAAGTTAACTATATTCATAAATACTTATTTAAGAGGCTATGTGGTGTATGTGAACATGGCAAAGGGGCAAGTGAGGGTTAATGGGCATACATAGTGTATACATATCAAAGAGTGTCAAAGTGTAAGTGAACAATGTGTCAAGTGTGATAGTGTCAACATAGTGTAAGGGGGTACATGAGGTAATATAGAATTTGTGTTAACATAGAATATTACATCTCATTAACTTGTATATTGCATACATTACATCTATTATATTACATTCATGCTTGCATTCATTCATCATTTATTTATTCTCTTGCACTACTATATACACCATACATTACATACTATGGAACCTACATATTCATTACAAGCCATACTTATACATGCTTACATTAGATAGGATACTTACACCTCATACATCATTTATTTAAATATTTACTCATGCTTGCATTCTCTATTTAGTTACATAATGTATATACATTAACATGGGTTAAAATCAAATAGAACATTATATTACACACAAGGGTGCACAAAATGCATATGCCGAATAGTAACTCCTACTAATAATCAATACTGTACCATCTCAGCATGAATTAAACTCTATGATTAAAGTATGTTATAGATCTATGTGTTAGCTTTCCAAAACTTTAAACGGATCGCGTTTTCGTTTCCGGAAACCCCCGGAATCGCGAAAACACCGAGAACGCGTTTATTTTTCATACAGCTGACACTCAAATAATTCTCTAGAAAGTTACAGAAATAATTAGGCCTATTAATACATGTTTTTGGAAAGCTAACTTCAATACGCTTCTTTTAAAAAAAACGGGAGATTAAACCGAGCTTTGAGCTAGAAGTTATGACATTTCGAAGTTAGGGCTGAAATTAAAAACGTGGATAAAAATCATGACGGATTTAGATAGTTTGAGCCAAAAGAATACACAATATATATCCTAATTATCCACAACAATAATAGCAATAATAATATGAGGAACCACACTCACAAACTTGATTATATAATCATCATGAACCATTTATTACATATAAAATATAGATACATTCTCATTACAATATATATATAAATCTATATATGTAACATGAACACATCCACAACACAAAGGACACTCCTATGACCTCCAAATGGACACAAAATAGACACAAATGGAGATACAACCATGGAGGTCATTCCTATGGGTTCAAATTAGACCTATATGCATGAGAAAATGAAAAGGAGAAGGGATTTATACCTCCCGGTAGATCGAATCGAAAGAAAAACCTTCCCGGAGCGACACCGACACGTAGAGATTCCAAAAGGACACGAACGAGCTCTGAATCCTCCCAAACTTAGGTAGCTTCCTCTTTGACTAGAATGGAGAAGGAAAGAAGAAGATTGGTGGTGAAATAGAAGGATTTGGGGAGAAATTGCTAGGGATTGCTCTCTAGGAATTTGGGGAAGAACAAGAGAGAGAAAATAGATGGATAATGACAAATGGGAGGCTCAACCCTATCCTTATTGTGGCTGGCCATAAAGGTGGTTTTGTCCTATTAGGAAAAGTCCAAAAGCCCCTACTAACCTATTCTATGAGTATTAGGAAAGGGCTAATTGGTTGGGGCTAAATTAGTCATTCTAAAGTCTCTAATCACACTAACCTTATCCATAATAATTAGTCTAACCTCTAACTAAAATATTTCTATCATGTGGACTAAAATTAATATCATGGGGGCCATGCCTAACTAGTGTGTGGGTCCCACTAGAGTCAAACTACCCCGGGTCCCCGTTTCAAGTCGGATTGAGTTGAAATTCGAACCCGACTCAAATAACCCCAAAATAATATCATAAATAATAAAATAATATCAAAATAATTCAAAGAGGTCAAATGCAAAAATATCTTTAGGCCAAAAATGACATTAAAATATCATAATCACATGGTTAGGCTCTAGGTCAAACAATCTCTAGGATTTCACTAGCAAAACGTCAAAACCACAAGTCATTGATTTAAATAATTTTAAAATGATTTAAAATCACCTAAAATCATATCATGAATTAAATATCATTATTAAAATAATTATAAACACAAAATTTCAAAATTACCCTCAATCAGAAAATTAAAATAAAATAAAAAAAATTAACCCAAAATTTAGGGTGCTCACATCCTACCCACCTTATAAAAATTTCGTCCTCGAAATTAAAATGTTCGTAATCCTTCTAGGTTAAAACCCCACAATCAAATCCCAGAACTTAAATAAATCATACCATCAAAAGGACGACATACAGGGTCATGGCATACGGTGGTAGTGAAAGTCTCATCTAGGTATTCTAGTCATGCTGAACCAAAACGGTCATAGGGTATCAAAACACACATACAATCTAGGGTGCTAAACAAAAGTTACAAAAATAACAAACCATCAAAACTGTAAGGCAGTCTACCATCCTATATGAAAACTGATATATCATAAAAATAAAGAAAAGTAACTACCCATTATCTTTAAAGGGTTCAGAAAAAAAAATCAAAATCAAAGTTAAGGAATGAAAGCCAATTCCATGGAAAATTTCCAATCACAATACGTATTAAGAATATTTAGTCTTGATACGATCTAAGTTGATCAAATTGGGAGAAATCAAGATTTAGGCAATATGGAGGACAGGTTCAACAAAGTCTGAGATCGAGCATACAAGGATAGAGATTCAGGTCACAATCAAATTTAATTCAATTAAGTACAACCCAAGATATAAATATGATAAGAAAAGATAATCGAAGTCGATTTGGTCGGATTAAGGAAACTAGGATTCAATGATATTGAAAAACCCCTTTTAGAGAAAACATGAAAAGATTTCATACGAAGTCAGCAAATCATCCCTCTCTAATACTATTAGTTTATCATTTGCTAAACCATATTCTTTTTTTCTCACAAGTCCCAATATGAAAATCAACCTCTATATAACTATCATCGAAATTTTATAACCTTCAGTCATCTAAACCTTTACCACAATCACCATAGACAAAATCTTTAAGTTCTAAAACATTTTTCACGAAACATACCCCTCTTTTTAGGAGTCAACACTTATTCATTTAATCAAAATTTCAAATTCCTTCACCTCGTTTTAAATTAGATCTGAAACCTCTAAATCCAGTTTATGGAATCCTTGGACTTGTTTAAATCGAGTCTCGTATTCACTAAACTCCAATACCACTATGTCACACAAAATTTATTCTTTTTTTTATAAATCAACCTTCATATTTTCTTCAACGTTCACCTTCAAATTTTTTTTGAATTCTACATTTTTCTTCCAATCATCTAAAATAATTTCTATAACGTAAAATCCTTGTGTTTTCTCTGTCTCTAGTCACCATCTTAATATCTAGTTCAATTTCGCATAATCATTTTATTCGATTAAATTCTCCTTTTATCTCTAAATTTCTACATAGCCTTGTAATAGTTCCCAAGAATCAATAACAAAGATTTTTAAGTTCTCAAAAGTAGATTGACCTTAAACATCCTCATTAGTTTTGAAATACATCCATGAATTATTCATAACCCACTTTCTGTGATTGTTTCTAAATTGATGATATTTATCCCTCGATTTTATTTTAAACCTTTACCACATCTCCATTTCAAAATTTTATATTTGACATCCAACACTCTGATTCCTACAAAATCATCATATGATAACCAATTACATTATTTCCGAACTAGATGATTTATCACTTCCTCAACATTTCTCAGATAAAAAAATATAAAGATTCAAGAGTTTTCAAGGTATAGCTGACAGAATTATATATGAGACAGGGAATTGATATAATCAGGACAGGTATATAAGACAAGGAATGATGGTAGTAAAAATGTGGCAGGAAAAGAATGATAATAGAATCTGTTCTGCTTATCTATTTAAAAGAGGGACCCATTTTTTTTGAAACAAGAATTATAATACCAAATCCAAAATAAGGCCTAGCAAAATCATTGGTTTATTGTATTAAGAAGAAATAAATTTTTGTAAGAAGTTACACAAGGTTTATAAAAATAGCTAAAGCTACATCCTAAGTAAACAATGAGAAACAAAACAAACAAAACAACAATAATTCCTTCTCTCTTTTTTTTTGAATGACTGAAACAAAAGTAGCAAAAACATGTTCGAAAACATTTAAGGTACAATCTAATCATATGCGTCTATCCAAAATCATGGTACTCTAAATCCTCGTCATACTAGTGAGCAAGGCTACGATAATCACAGAGTCCTTGACTTATGCACATACCTCTAGAATCATGGTATTTAACATTTTCGCGATGCCGCTAGCTTGGCTGCAAAAACCTTAAATTTTCACACCCGAGAAATATATCCAAAATCAGACTATATGTCCTCACCATGCTGGCTAATGTGACTATTAAGACAAGATTTCCATAACTTAGATGACCTAGCCCATATAATTTCATCTTGCCAAAAATTAAATTAAATCAACAATGATTACAAAAAAAAAATTAAATTTATCAACGAACATCAAAATTCAGAAATGAACAAAATCCTTCAAATCATATAACTACAAACTCGGATGCTACAGCTAACGTCAAGATTCAAAATTCCACAACCTTCATCAAATTCAATAAATACAAACTCAAATTCAATAATAATACATCAAAATCAAATTCAACAACAGAAAGTAAAGATAAATCAAATCAAGGAAAAAAGAGTTTTCAAATCGGAGTTAAACAAAATTCTCAAGGGTCGTCCCAGGAATCTCTCAAGGGATCCTAATTGTGATTGAGTATCTTTAAGATATATCCTATTCCTACTGCAGGCTGTAGTGGTACTCAAGTTCGAATACCACTACATAAACTCGACCTGCATGGGCCACCACTAAAAACGTGTCACGACCCGCACCCACCGTGAGGGTACGAGTACGTAACAACGCCCAGCCTACGCCGCAGTGTCGGCGGCGTTAGAACGCTGTTCTAGGTCATGAACTATAACTAGCATAATATGAATACTCTCCATAAGGAGGCCAACACAGAGGTACAACTCAATCACAATCTAAGATAGAATGATAAAGATAGATAAACATAAAATCCAAAAGAGATACAAGAGATAGAAGTCTAAGTGTCTAAGATACATAATCCTAGAAATACATCTCAAAACTCAAATACAGTAATCCATAAGTAAATACAACTCAAGACAACTAAAATAACTATCTATACAATCTCTACTGTGTCTCCTCTAGGCTAGCAAGCAACCTCCAAGCTATCTGTAAAATTTATCAACAGGTCCAGTCAGGACAGGAACTGTCACGCATTACAGGAACGAGCACATCTCATCTAGAAAACCCAAGTAAATGACAGAGAACTATAAAGCAGTTATAGACAGTTGTATTGATGAATATGGCAGTTTATATTCAGGTGATGGTATGGAGAGACAGATAAAGTACAAAGAAAGTAAGTAACTAAACAAGAGAAGAAATCATAGCAATAAAGACTGTAAAATAAAATCTAGCTGAACTAGAGTAACATAATGAGTTCAGATGGTACAATATAAGTTGAGTGTAATCCCAATGTGAGTCTAACATAAGATGAGTCGAATATAATTCTAATCATTATTCTAATAAGGTGAATCGAATAAGGTGATACGAATAAGGTGATACGAATAGTAATTCACATGATGTTCTAATAATGATTCGAATAAATTCTCCAAGTGTATTTTAAAATACTTAGTTAGACATGTAAACGGCTATGGGTAAATCCGACACATCACACACCTGGCCGGGTATGGAATGGCTATCGTTCGAATATACTCACAGGGGGTGGTTCGAATAGTGGGAATGTTCACATGTCTAATCAAGTATTTTCCCGCCCATCTAATACAAATGAATCCAAAATCCGACACATCAATCGAATAAAAGTCCAACCAACATATGAAGATACGAATAGGGTAATTCGAATAGTGATTCGTATGGTGATTCGTATGGTGATTCGAATAATAGAGGTAAGACAAGTAAATATGTGTGTCATATACATGGATTCAGAAATAAAAATACGTGTTTGTAACAGAGAATTACATACAGCTAACTAGAACTAAAGTACAGTAATTGACAAATAAATGAGAGAACTATCAGAGAATGTACTCGCCTGATGTCTGAATGTCCAAAGTAAATATACTGTCCGAGGAGAGGTGTCTGGCTCCTAATTAGAACATCACAAGTCACAACATATCCAGAAGGGTAATATAAAGTACTACAATGCATTCTACATGAATCTAGGTCAAACTAGGCCAAAGTCAACCCTTGGTCAACTCTGGTCAACTGCACTAGTCAAACTAGGTCATGTCCTAACCCAGTAAGTCTTACTAGGCCTAACCAAGACTATCCTAGCAAGCACACATCAATACAAGGCTATACAAGCCAACATACACCCAACTTATATAGCATGCAATTATTCAATACTCAAATAGGCAAGAATTCATATTGGATATATACTAGGTAATCTATTACTTTAAGCTATATATGTCTACACATTATAAACATGCATATATTAGTATTCAACATTAGGTCTATAATCATGGCATTTCAAATGGTTATATAACTTATTATTACATCACAATATGCTAACATATATATAATATATATACATAGCTAAGTTAACTATATTCATAAATACTTATTTAAGAGGCTATGTGTGTGTATGTGAACATGACAAAGGGGCAAGTGAGGGTTAAATGGGCATACATAGTGTATACATATCAAAGAGTGTCAAAGTATAAGTGAACAATGTGTCAAGTGTGATAGTGTCAACATAGTGTAAGGGGGTACATGAGGTAATATAGAATTTGTGTTAACATAGAACATTACATCTCATTAACTTGTATTGCATACATTACATCTATTATTACATTACATTCATGCTTGCATTCATTCATCATTCATTTATTCTCTTGCACTACTATATACACCATACATTACATACTATGGAACCTACATATTCATTACAAGCCATACTTATACATGCTTACATTAGATAGGATACTTACACTCATACATCATTTATTTAAATATTTACTCATGCTTGCATTCTCTATTTAGTTACATAATGTATATACATTAACATGGGTTTAAAATCAAATAGAACATTATATTACACACAAGGGTGCACAAAATGCATATGCCGAATAGTAACTCCTACTAATAATCAATACTGTACCATCTCAGCATGAATTAAACTCTATGATTAAAGTATGTTATAGATCTATGTGTTAGCTTTCCAAAACTTTAAACGGATCGCGTTTTCGTTTCCGGAAACCCCGGAATCGCGAAAACACCGAGAACGCGTTTGTTTTTCATACAGCTGACACTCAAATAATTCTCTAGAAAGTTACAGAAATAATTAGGCCTATTAATACATGTTTTTGGAAAGCTAACTTCAATACGCTTCTTTTAAAAAAAACGGGAGATTAAACCGAGCTTTGAGCTAGAAGTTATGACATTTCGAAGTTAGGGCTGAAATTAAAAACGTGGATAAAAATCATGACGGATTTAGATAGTTTGAGCCAAAAGAATACACAATATATATCCTAATTATCCACAACAATAATAGCAATAATAATATGAGGAACCACACTCACAAACTTGATTATATAATCATCATGAACCATTTATTACATATATAAATATAGATACATTCTTATTACAATATATATATAAATCTATATATGTAACATGAACACATCCACAACACAAAGGACACTCCTATGACCTCCAAATGGACACAAAATAGACACAAATGGAGATACAACCATGGAGGTCATTCCTATGGGTTCAAATTAGACCTATATGCATGAGAAAATGAAAAGGAGAAGGGATTTATACCTCCCGGTAGATCGAATCGAAGAAAAACCTTCCCGGAGCGACACCGACACGTAGAGATTCCAAAAGGACACGAACGAGCTCTAAATCCTCCCAAACTTAGGTAGCTTCCTCTTTGACTAGAATGGAGAAGGAAAGAAGAAGATTTGGTGGTGAAATAGAAGGATTTGGTGGAGAAATTGCTAGGGATTTCTCTAGGAATTTGGGGAAGAACAAGAGAGAGAAAAATAGATGGATAATGACAAATGGGAGGCTCAACCCTATCCTTATTGTGGCTGGCCATAAAGGTGGTTTTGTCCTATTAGGAAAAGTCCAAAAGCCCCTACTAACCTATTCTATGAGTATTAGGAAAGGGCTAATTGGTTGGGGCTAAATTAGTCATTCTAAAGTCTCTAATCACACTAACCTTATCCATAATAATTAGTCTAACCTCTAACTAAAATATTTCTATCATGTGGACTAAAATTAATATCATGGGGGCCATGCCTAACTAGTGTGTGGGTCCCACTAGAGTCAAACTACCCCCGGGTCCCCGTTTCAAGTCGGATTGAGTTGAAATTCGAACCCAACTCAAATAACCCCAAAATAATATCATAAATAATAAAATAATATCAAAATAATTTAAAGAGGTCAATGCAAAAATATCCTTAGGCCAAAAATGACATTAAAATATTATAATCACATGGTTAGGCTCTAGGTCAAACAATCTCTAGGATTTCACTAGCAAAACGTCAAAACCACAAGTCATTGATTTAAATAATTTTAAAATGATTTAAAATCACCTAAAATCATATCATGAATTAAATATCATTATTAAAATAATTATAAACACAAAATTTCAAAATTACCCTCATTCAGAAAATTAAAATAAAATAAAAAAAAATCAACCCAAAATTTAGGGTGCTCACAGGTTGTTGGTACCAACCTGTCTTACGAGGAACAGCCTGTGTCCATTTTGGACCGAAGAGAGAAGATACTCAAGAACCGAACAATTAGCCTTGTCCGGGTTGCTTGGGGTCATCAATCTTTAGGGGAGTCAACGTGGAAACGTGAGGATGATATCCGATCACGGTATCCGCACCTGTTTGACTCAAAAGGTATATCTCTCTGTATACCTTGATTGTTTTAACTCCTCATGCTTGCCACCTTATGAGTAGAATTGCTTGATGTCGTAGATTGTTAAACATAAATATGTTACTTGCTGTTGACATCGTAGAATAATTTCTTGTTCCAATTGCTTGTACTTAGATTAGTTTAGCTTTGATGTTCATTCTGCTTGGTTTTGAAATTCCGAGGACGAAATTTTTTCTAAGGAGGATAGAGATGTCACTTCCCGTTCTCAGAATACGTATTTATTTAATATTTATCATGTATTATTCTGTATTTAAATTCCTTTAAGTTCATGTTAATTAATTTCCTATAATTTTATTTCTGTATTTTACTTTTTGCTTTTATACTCTGCTTTAGCTTTGCTTTGGGTTCGGCTTGGATTGGTTTAATTATGTTGGTTTGTCATGAACTGAAACAAACCCCACCTACCACTACCCCTTCCATTAAGGCCCACCCCTTCTCTCTCTTCATTACTTCACCATTAATCTTTTTTTTCTCATAACTCCTCCCCACCTACCAGCCACCAAGGCAAGTGCCAACTTGCTTCTTGATGGATCACCATTATTATTGTTCCGTCATCTTCCTTACTTGATTTTGAGCCTCTTTAGTACTTAACATTTCAATTTCCCTGGTTCATTCCTTGTAGATCTAAGTTTAATGCATTTTCGGATTTTTTAGGTTTTGATCTAGTAAACTTTGTTATCTTCAAGTTTTGATGGTTCCATGTTGTAGAGAATTTCGTTTTACCCAATTTGACCTATGGAAGTCCGGATTTGGGCTTGGAACGAAGGATTTATGGAGCTTAGAAGCAATGACTTCCCATGGTTCTTTCTCTCGGAAAAGAGGAGAAGAAGAACAGTGCTTGACCGCATGAGTTTTCATGCGACAAGTCTCCCTTGGCCGCATGGGCTTAGTCAGCCGCATAAGCTTGATCGGCCGCTTGCCGCATAAAGATCAGCCCGAGCCGCATAGAGTTATCTGACCGCATGAGACTTATCTGCCGCATGTAGGCATGCACCAATTTCAGCCGTATGGTGCTGATTATTTTCAACCGCATGGCGCTGATCATTCTCAGCCGCATGGCGCATGAGACTTCTTAGCCGCATATAGGCTTGCACTATTCTGCCGCATAGAATTCCCCTGGCCGCATGTGCGTATGTTGCCTGTAGCCGTATGAGACCCCTTTAATTTCTAGCTGCATAGGGCTTTGCTAATTTGGCCGCATGAGACTATTTTGATTTCGGTCGCATGGAATCACCCTTGCCTAGTCGCATGTAACTCATCATTCCCGGCCGCATGGAATCACCCTTGCCTAGTCGCATGTAACCCATTCATTCCCGGCCGCATGAATCAATAATTTTCCAGTCGCATGAGTGCTAGCCATAATGCATTTTGACATTGATGACATTTATTACCATTGATTGATTGACTTGACATTTATTAACATTAATTATTGTCTTGGCATTAATAAACAAGGATTGTTATCTTGATTTAGTAAATTGATCATGCATTCCTAGTTGGAACTAAGAGACTGGCTCGTCGTCTTATTAAATTGAATGAATGAGACACGTTCATATTAATTATGAACTATTGAAATCGACTGGCTAATCCCGAATATTGGCATACATGCACATGCAGGCTTCATTTATTTATTTATTTATTTATCTTACCAAAGCAACATGTGTACTTTATGGCCAAGGCATGATTATTCCGTGGTTAGTTTTGATTGTTGCATTACGCTATGTAAGACCTAAACCTAACTGCACGGGTATCGTTGTAGAATTGTGCATATCGTACCCCGTACGAAAGTACTCATTCTGAATGACCATGATCCACGGCATGGGACTTCACTCAACGTAGAGACTATTAAGCTAAATAAAATAATGATTGCATGGAGAGAATGGATTCCCGAGTTCTTACATGGCAGCCCTCTTGGGATATTAAGTGCCCGACAGGCCGGCTGGTTCCCACAGGTACTGTAAATCTGCCACACGGGCAGGGAACGATATCTGCTTATATTATTGTACATGCTATAATGGCGGGCGTCCCGCTGGGACTCGTCTAACTACATGATTGGCGCAATTGATTGACTGGATAGACTAGCTCGCACATAGTAAGAACTGAGGAATCCCTATTTTTGTATAATTCCAGGATAACTTGGGACTCACAATAGCAAGCCGTAGGAATTGATTGGCCGTTCAAGATGATTTGTTTGTGTACTGTATCTACTCTGTTGCCTAACTGAGATGATCAGAATGTCAGGACACGACGGGCCAACTTCTGTCCTTGTTTGGTTGGGAGGTTGGTTCGAAGTGTCGTGATGTTATGTGAATCCTAGTGGAAAGCAGAGGTCTATTATTATATTCTCTTACTTACTGGTTTAATCCTTCATATCGTCCTTCCTTGTGGTACTTGCTATTAGAGGTCTAATCCTCTCTGGTTTTGCATGGCCAGATTTAGAGCCCTTCCCCGAGGATCCAGCTTACTTCTACCTCCAAGATGGTTAATACTAGAGGGATGATCGCAGGAGGACTCGAGTGGGTTTTTACTTCCCTGCTCGTTTTGTGAATTATATTATATTTTGCCGTTCGGTACCGACATGATAGTCGGATTGTCTTGTACCTACTTTTTGCATAATTGTAACTAAAGTCAGGCTGCAGCTGATAATAATTGTGTATATTCTTACATCCTCTGGCTATGTTTTGTAAAGCCAGTATCAAGAACATTTTGACTGAGCGTTTGGGACGCCTTACTGCTTTATCTCACATGTTCTCTATTTATTTTTGTTTGAATGATTGAGACGATAGATGTGAAGTGACCATAGGAAGACTTTCATGTAGTATGCACCCCTCGTCTTATTAGACAGCATTGATGGTATTATACGGTATTCATCTACCCGTAATACGTAGCTGGCTGAGTCATTCTCCCGCTCTCCAATATTCTGGTTCTGGGGCGTGACATAAATACTCCCTTATTTGTCCTATAAAATATCATAATTTTTTTCTTTTTTATTGCTTTCATCATACTGCTCTGTAGCTTACTCATGTGAAGATATTTGACATGTTTTAATTGAAAATTCAATCAAATTTAATTTTATGACATATGTAATAAGGTATTTTGGTAACTATTATAATTTTATTAATCCTCCTCTCACTCAAAACCTCCAGTCCAAGCAAGAGTTATGTATATGACTCTATTCCTCCTCACTTAAATTTTCTTCACTTAACCCCACTTAACTCTGCTTATTCAAACACCCCCCCCCCCCAACCAAAATCCAAGCAGACCCTAAGGGTTCTACATGAATGGCTAAAACGTGTCATGTACTCCACAATCTAACAATTGGAACCATAGTTTGTAGTATTTGCCGATGCCCATACTATATGGTTGATACGTATACAATTTTATAGTTTCGATTTGATATCCACTGCTACCAATACTGACCGATACCGATGTTGGGGTCTTTCCAAGTCACTGGATCGAGAAAATAGTGTCAACGCAATGATTCACTGACAGTGTTACAATGTATCGATATGATTCCTTACTTATAAATTGTAACATTATCGTTTGTCAAAATTGTATATCTATAAATTCACAACATTCGTTCATATTAATATTATTCTTTTTAAAACTAACAAGTAGCAACATATAATATATAAAATTTTATTTAAATATATCAAATATTTTTCTAACTTTTCATAAGCTTTTTTATTATCATTATTCTTTTTTTGAAAAGAGTAATCCAATACTTACGATTCGAAACAGTAGAAACAGTTCAAACCGTCGATACCGATACTCATAGAAAGGGGCCTAAACCAATTTTGACACTCATATTTCGAATCTTGGTCGGAACCTTCTAGAACTTAGATACTTAGAGCATCGGAAGAGATTTCAATTGCTACATTTTAACTTTAGTTAAATTTTGTAGCACTTGAAGGCTGCAGTTGACACTTGTTCATACTTAAAAATTGTTAGAAAACTAAGAGACACTTCAAATTTGGAGCGTGTCTTAACTCCACTATATTAATTCATAGGCCCACCAAATTAACCTTCTTCAACGTGGAAGAAAAATCAAACGGACGAAAAATAAAGAGTAAAAAATCTTAACAAATATTGAAGTAAAATAAAGAGAAGAAATAGGAAGGATTGGAGTATTTGTTTGAAATGTACCATTGTGTGCCAATATCAAGAAGATACTCCAAAATAATAATTTATGCAAATTTTAATAATTTGGAGTATATGTTTGAAGTATTACCCCCATGGATGCTCTTACAATGCAAATAAGAAAAAAAATATTTACAATCAAGAAAATATCTAGTCCTCTAGAAATAGTAAAAATCTTCACGGAGGTTTTAAATACAAGAAATATTTCAAGAACCTTCCAAAATAGGGAGGATTTATGAAATGCCCAAAAACTAAAAAAGTTTTATGTAAAACCCACCGCTAAAAAAACTTTCATCGCGTGCCCAGAATTAGAGAAACTTATCCAAAGCGGGTTCCAAATGACCATTTTGCCCTTCCTTTTAATTTATTGAAAACACCCCGAAACTGCTCTTTAAAAAAACGTTTCGATACTTCATCTTCTTCCATACGCTGCTCACTTTCGAATCTAGGTTTTCTCCTCAAAAATCTTTAAAAACTCGGCGGAAAATTTCGGAAAGACCGGGACAAACGGCAAAAGTGCTAAAACGGAGGTCCAAACATCATTTTTTTGCGATTCTAAAATTTTGGAAGGCCGTCTAACTGTAAAACAGTTACTTTTAGTCTCCTCGACGATACGCTCATTTTGCGACAAACGGGACCTCGTTTCGACCTCCCAGTCAAAAGTTATGGCTCTCCAAAGTTTTAGCTGACCATAAAATGCAGGAGAATGGTCATTCTCCGTGTTAGAACACGAAAAATGTTAATTTCGCATGAGGGTGGTCATTCTCCATGTTAGTAACACGGAGAATGTCATTCTCCGTCTTAATTTACACGGAGAATGACCATTCTCCGTGCTAAATTACACGGAGAATAACTATTCTCCGTCTTAATTTATACGGAGAATGCCATTCTCCGTGTAGTTTATCACGAAGAATGGTCATTCCAGTGTTAAAACACAGGAGAATGACCATTCTCCGTGTTAGAAATACGGAGAATGCCATTCTCCGTGTTAAATAAAGGAGAATGTTATTCTCCGTGTTAAATAAAACGGAGAATAGCATTCTCCGTGTAATTTAGCACGGAGAATGGTTATTTCAGTGTTAAAACGCAGGAGAATGGCATTCTCCGTGTTAAATAAACGGAGAATGACGTTCTCCATGTTAAATAAAACGGAGAATGGATATTCTCCGTGTTAAATAAAACGGAGAATGGTCATTCTCCGTGTAATTTAGCACGGAAAAGGTCATTTCAGTGTTAAAACGCAGGAGAATGACCATTCTCCGTGTTAGAAACACGGAGAATGTCATTCTCCATTTTAAATAAAACGGAGAATGGCATTCTCCGTGTTAATTTACACGGAGAATGGTCATTCTCCGTGTTAAATAAAACGGAGAATGGTCATTCTCCGTGTAATTTAGCACGGAGAATGGTCATTTCAGTGTTAAAAAGCAGGAGAATGGCCATTCTCCGTGTTGGAAACACGGAGAATGTCATTCTCCGTTTTAAATAAAACGGAGAATGGCATTCTCCGTGTTAATTTACACGGAGAATGGTCATTTCCAGTGTTAAAACGTAGGAGAATGGCCATTCTCCGTATAATTTAGTTTTTTCAGGAATAAAGAGTTTCGTTCTTCTTTCAAAGCGATGATAATTCTTATGGAAAAGAAGAAGAAAGATCTTCTCTCCACAATTGACGTCGATGAAGATGATGATGATGGTGATGATGATGACGAGCGATGATCTGAGTTCGACCGAAAAAAGCACACCGAACTACGAACGATCTTTGCGATCTCTGCTGAATGAGAGCAATGGAATTCAGATTTTCCGTGAAGAAGAAGAAGATAA